>CAVNYN010273818.1:0-16877 GCA_963692815.1 Nyctanthes arbor-tristis
ATTTTATTTCACATTAGCTTGTAAAAGCATATATTGTTCTTATTGCTAGATTTATAGTTTTACTTCCATGGTCCATGTCTATTCCTCTTAGTTTATAATATAGTGTTAATACCTTATTTTTATTTTGTTCTGTCATGTTTATACTAAAAGTTGATTTTATTGTAAATATTGTCTTTTGGTATATTAAATTTCCTATTACTATTCCTATTAAAGTATCTTGTAATACACTTGTTATTCTATTATCCATCACATGAAATTCTATATGTGCATCTATTCCTTCTTTAAAATAAGATTTTGTTATTATTTGAACTACTCTTAAATATATATTTTTTATTCTTCTTCATAGTTAAGGATGCAATTGATTTAATTCATGTCTTATGATAGGTATTAAAGTGTTTCCTATTGTGTTTTCTATATCTATAGGATGGCTTTGAGTTCATGCTACATATATATGTTATTTCTTTATCTTTCTATCATAATGGTAAATTAAGTATCTCTTTTGGTTCTAAGTCTAATTTTGATTTTAATATTTTTTTCAAATTTCTTTGGATTAAATATTAACCTTTTATTAATATTTTCCTCATTTTCTTCTACTTATAAGTAACTACATTTTGCTTTATTTTCTTCTCTTATTATGTTTATGTAGAAATATTCTTCTTCACTTTCTTCTTCACTATATTCACTTTCTGAGAATTATAATTCTATTATTGTATTTATTAATTCTTGTCCTTCTATTTCATATAATTCTTCATATTTAAGAATATCTTCTCGTTCTTCTTCTTATTCTATAGGTATTAATTTGTAATTGTTTCTTTTAATTAGAGATATATACATCGTATTTTTCTTTTTGTCTTTCATAGGACATTCTAATGATATATTCCCATTTCTCTATATGTGTAACATTTACATTTTTAGGATGTTTTGGATACGTTTTTGTTTTATTTTCTCTTTTTCTTAAATATTTTTTGTAAGGTTTCCTATCTCGTTTAAATGTTTTCTTATAGGGTTTTTTGAATTTCTTTTTCTTATAATTTTTTTTTGTGCTATATGGCTTAAATGTCCCGCATTCCGATTGAGTTGGTTTATATTGTAGTTTATTACAACATAATTTTTATATGCTTTATGATATTTCAAAGTTTTATTAGCTTGTAAACATTTTCTTGTTGTTTTTGCTCTATAAATTAGATTCTTGCATCTATAGTATCATTCTCTCCAGGTAGACCTAGTCCTATAAATTCTTTATATAATTCTAAGTTCTATAGATTAGGTAATTTGAAAAATATTAGGTTCATAGATTCATAGGCTCCTTCTACAACTGCGTGTCTTAATTTCTCATAATATTCTCTAAATTCACAACTAAATTGTTTAAAATACACATCATATATTGTTAAATTAGCAAAGTAAATGCTTATTTCCCCTTTTCGGATCTTCTATTGTATTGGTATTTATTACTAGTGTATATTCTCTTCTTAAGATTTCCTCATATCTATTTAATATTGTTCATATTTCATTTTGGTCATTTCCTCTTATAGTTGTTTTAGGTTCTTCGCTATTATTTTCCCACCATCTTTCCATAGGTTCTATGAATGTATTTTCTAACATTAACTAGAATTGTCCTCCTGTTAATTCTCTAGTGTATACTAGCATTGCCATCGATTTCATCCATAATTCTAACTCATAGTCTATATCTTGCACACATCCTAAGTCTAGCCATTTCCCTTCTGAACTAATTTGGATTTCCATACTCTTCTAAGGTTATATTGACTAGGGTAATTATTATTTGGTTTTGTATAATATTTTTGGCGTTGTGATGAAAATTTAATTGAAAAGTGTTTTTGATCATTTCTATGTAGCATATAAACTTCTGGTCGATTTGATATATTTGTTTTTACTTGTTATACTAGCTAATCTACCTATGCGTTGCATGGGACACGTACACATCTCTAAAACAATCTAAAGCAAACAATTAATTAAAAGATAATAAAAGTAATGCTACCTTTTCCTCGTGTATCAACACTTGTGTTATGAAAAGAATAATAACCGACATAAAACTATTGAGAATTTACATTTCTCCAACGATGTTAAATACATGGTATAACAAAGATAAAAATAAAAACTCCATAGATGTAAAATGTTGCCCTTCATGATATAAGAATACCCCCTAACAAAGATAATTGTCATGAAACCGCCAGAAAAATGGAAACACCATCAGTTTCTAAAATGGTTAGTTTTGGAAAACCAACTTATGTTATGTAGTTGTGAAATATTATAATTAGGGAAAAAATCACCAGAAAAAAATATAATTGGAAAAAAAAAACGTCACTAGAAAAAATAATAACCATTTAAAAATGTGAAATTACAGCTCCAAAATTTACACATAAACATGATAGAACAACAACCACACCAATTATATACTAAATAAGTCAAAAGAAATTATTCGATGGCATTAGAAAATAAAATCACCAATATCAGACCTGATCAACCACACCAACCATATTCTACTTAAATAGACAATTAGTACTTATTGAATTATCATACATCCATCATCCATATGTTATTAACCAAAAAATAATGCCAAAATATCAACTATACGAAAATACATAATTTAAGATTATAAGTATTACCACACCCAGAGTTCGATTGAAATATATATGAAAAATTGATTTGCAATTACTGCACAAGGGAAAAAACAAGCAAATAATAATGATAATGATGATGATGATGATGATGATGATGATGATGATGATAAAGAAGCATATTATACTTAAACAGACATGAAATAGTTTTTTAGCATTTATTGGCATAATTAATGAATATCCATACATAGGTCATTAATTAATAATAATGCAAATCATAAAAAATCCTGAAAGCTTCAACCAAACCAAATGTTTCATACAAAATTTAAGAACATAAGAGTGATCATACCCATAGTTTGATTGAAATATGTATGAAGAATTCATCTGCACTAACTACATAGAAAAAAGCAAACATAAGAAATATAACATAAATTGTTGAAAACTTCATTGTAAACTACATTCATAGTTGTATTGGTTGCATGCACATTCTTGTCACATATCATAAATTTTAGACCACACTACAAGAAATTTACCTTAATCGTATAAAATTCCCACATACGAAATAAAATTTGTTGACCAAACTTGCTTTTCCCCACCAAAAATTTATTTCGTAGGAGCTTGTGCTTCCCTACAAATTTATTTCTACATACAAATAATATTTGTAGGTAGAGGTATCATTTCTTGTCAAAGTGATTATTTGTATGCATTTAGTTGTCACTACAAAATTATTTCCGCCTACAAATTCAAATTTATAGATAGAACCACCATTTCCTCAAAAAAAGATTGTTTTATAGGGATTGTAAATTTGCTAAAAAATATTTAAGCCTACAAAATAAGACTTATAGAGGAAATTATGCTTTTCCCATAAAACTATAATTTGTATGCAATGATTAGCTCTAAAGTTATCGTTCAAAAATGTAAAACAATAAGAGATTTGCATCCACAAGTACATATAAGATTTTTCTTTTATTAGTTCTAGGAAAAAAAAAAGATCTTTGTAATCAAGACGTAAAGTATAAGAATTTTCGCGGTAAAAATTAGTCTTTATATTATAATCTATACATTACTTAAGTGAAAGGAGCTGTGGTATAAATTATACCACCCAGTTTTCCCACCATTTTTCCTAGAATTGAAGACAATTTGGTAATTCTCTCAGATGAGGTAATCCGTGCGGTAAATGCTTTCTATGTCTATTATTTTCAAATTTTCTCTTTGAGTTATCTTCAAAATTTTTGAGTTATCTCATTTTCATAATTCTTTCTTGTCTTCGTAATTATATATTTTTATTTATCTTATATTCATTTTTTCAAAAATCTTCCTTTCATTTTCATGAAAATCTAACAAATAAGAGGGAATTTATTTATGGTTTTGAAAGTTGATTAAGATATCATCATACTACATGGGTCTGACACACAAATAAAGTTAATATAGATGTTGATTTTTATGAATTGATTATTTATATCATACGAAAAAATTAAAATAAAATATAACTATGCTTACAAAAAAATAAAATATAACTATTAATAATTAAAACTTTTAAAAAATAAAATAAAAAAGAAAGAACTATCTGTCTATGTAATCTTCTTCGTAGAAAAATATATGATACTATATTATCATATCAAGTTTTTCAATTTTTTAAAAATATTTGTAGGCATCTAATTTCTCAAATCCTTATAATAAATAAGATTATTTTGAATTATTCTTTCTGTACATCGCAAAGGTGAAAAAACTAGTTGTAATAATAATAAATGTAGAACAAAATCAAAATAAATTATTATTATTATAACATTCATTTGTGGATGACAAGAATAAAAAAATAATATGTATTGTTCAATGGGGAGACAAGAGACGGAGACGGAGACTAAAATTTGATGCCAAGAAAGAAAAGCGAAAAATAATAAATGCCAAAGTATATAAAACTTCCCTCCGCTATTTTCCCCAATTATGCGTATTCCCTCTTTGTGAGATGGTGCCGTTCCCATCTTCCTCCCACGCGCAGCTATCTCTCTCCCACGCACAGTGACATCGATTCTTCTCCCAAATTGCAATAGCCGCTTCAATTTTCTTTCCACAGTGTTCTGAACATCGTTTCTGAGACTTCAATTCTGGTTCGAAATCAAGTGCCGCGGGGAAGAGGTTTTAAAGTTTTCTGCGCAGAGTTTGTAAGTTGTCTTTTCTAATTATTCCAGCATGTATATAAAATTTTATGATTTTTTATCTAAGAGTTCATGATTTTAACTTCAATATCATTTTTTTTTTTTGGAGGAATCTGACGCTTCTGCTGTGAGATTATTTAGTTGATTCTGGGTAAAAGTTGTCAGTGCATAAATTGGTGAGTTCTATAGTAATCTCTTTATGTTATATATAATTTAGATTTTTTGGATTTTTTGTTGCATATGGATTTTGTTATGTATTAGATTGAGGGAATCTGTTGCAGTTTTAGATTGTTTGTTGCCTATGGATTTTGCTATGTATTAAGGAAATCTGCTATTAGGCATTTGTTCATTCTGTTATTATTTTTTGCTGGAAGGCTATTTTCTAACCAAAAAAACCATGAATGCTTTCAATTTTTGAAAGTTTTCTTGCTTCAAGAGAATGAGAGAAACAGAAGCTTGTCATTTCCTCTTCATCTAAGTTTTTCTCCGTTCATTCTCACTATCTGCATTTACCTGAGTCGATTAGATCTTCAGCCTTCTGTATCAATTAAGTGTGAAAGGACTCAAAGGTGTGCTCGTTTTTAGCTGCAATTACATCTAGAAAGCTAGCTCTAACGACCTTTACAAACTTTACCCAGCATAAAGTTTAACATGTCCTCTGAATGAGTCTATTGGCTTGGACCATACTGGGTAATACATCCTAGGATTTTGGAATGTGAGCATCCAATCTTCTGAAGAGGTACTAAAAATATCCTATGAGGAACTAAAGAAAATCCCTAGAATTATGTAGAGAAATGGCAATACAATCAGCAAATCAATTTCTATAAGGAAGAGAAACGAGGGATTGTTGGAGAAATGGTAAAACCTTGCAGTTTTGAGAACTTCAGCAACTTAGCAGCAAAAAAGACGGTTCCCAAAGATTCTCTTCTGTTATTTCCAGCAAGATTTCTGAGCAAAAATGGTGAGATACATATTTTTTGTTACATTTCTCTACAGCAGTCTGCAACAAGATTTTACAAATACATCTGCTAATATATGTGCGTGTGGAAGGCTCGTTTCAGTGTCCATTGGAGTTTAATTTCAATAGACCTATTGAACTCTGTTTCATTTAGTGGTTCAGAATATAATAGTAACCAATGAATCTGTCCAGTAACATTATAGGCATTATTTTATCTAACTTCTACTTATGAAGTTATGATGTGAGTTACAAAAATTGAAAAGTTGAAATTTATGGAAATGAAATACTGAATAGTGTTTATGGAGCATTAAAAACTTGATCAAAATCAAGTATAACAAACTAGAAATTAACACAGAATTCACTTAGTTTCTAGCACTATCCTTATACTCAATTCTTCATATTTCTGCCACATAATGGAAGTGACTCAGGATGATATAAAAGTACAGAAGTTTGAGATACTGTCAAAGCTATATGTTATACTGAATACCAAATCAAATCTCAATAGCTATGCTGAATAACTCAAACTGAGAACTGACTTCAGTCTTTTGCTCGAGCCAACACTTCAAAAATTGTCAGAAATATTAAAAAGATTCATATTATCTAGACTTGGAAAGATAATTAAGAAGATATGATGAAAAATAGGCTTTATGATAGTGTGTTTTTATAGTCCTCACGAACTCTTGGAAAGATAATTAAGAAGATATGATGAAAAATAGGCTTTATGATAGTGTGTTTTTATAGTCCTTACGAGTTCATGAAACCCCAATCCATATAAATTAGGCAATAAATTAGGCTAGCTATTGAGAGGATGGAGCAGACATCTTACAACTCTCAAATCTGTAAACTGTGATAACTTAGACGGTGCAAATTTGAGATAAAAATTTGTGTACATGGTTTTGGAGCCATCCAAAAAGAATTGCTGACTTATCAAGTCAAGCATTTATATCTTTTATCTCTTAAAAATTTGTGTACATGGTTTTGGAGCCATCCAAAAAGAGTTGCTGACTTATCAAGTCAAGCATTTATATCCAAACTTTTTATCTAGATAGCGCAAAAACCATTTAGATAATAGAGTTTTCTTGAATTCAAATTTAAACTTTTTATAATGAAGCAGCTAGAAGGTTTCATGTGCTCACAAACTTCTCTTCCTTTAATGCTTCTCCAGTAGGCGAGTTGAGATGTTTGCTATTTTCTAGTTATGCATCTTCCTTTATTTTCTAGTTTATCTAGTTATTTTTTAAGGTATCTGTTTACAATTGTTATTTAATAAGTAATTTATGTATCTTTTAGGAGTTGCAAAAAGAACATTGATAGCAGAGCTTCCTTCAATCCAACTCAAATTAAGGTTAGTTTTTTCTTATATTTCTCCTTCTTTAGTTTCATGTGTAGAATGTAAATGCCAAGTTAGCTTTAAAAACTCATATATTCGGTGTTTGTGTTTCCTGTTCATGTAATATGATCTCAACATTAGGTTATCTCTTCCATTGTGAAATAAGTTGCTGAAAAATGGCCCCCCCAACCCCCCCCCCCAAAAAAAAAAAAAAAAAAAATCAATTTTTGGGGATAAGAAGTTTTAGATGTTATGGATGTTTAGCGTCTAGTTATTTGCGCAACAAGATATCACTTTTTTGCTGGAATATATATCACAAATATGCTAAAAGAGTGATTTATAGTTGTATTGGCAGTATTCGGAAAATATTTGCTTTTGGAGCTACTATAATTTCTAGCACTGCAATAACCAGTATGAGGTAATACATAAAACATATCATGATATGTCCAAATATGAGGTAATACATAAGACATATCATGATATGTTTATTAAGGCGAATCATAGAGTATTGGATTATACATGGATAAATGAGTTGCTGTCTTGTTCGTTTACTAGCTAACATTAAATTCTTGACCACTATGTACCAAACTTTGCCTTGAAGAATGCTTGAATTGCTCGCTATTTGAACTGGATGCTGGATTTTTGTTGGACTACTTTAGAATGATTGCTTAATTCTAATATTTTTTTGTTAAGTCTTTAACTATTGTAGGTACTACCTATAGCTCTTGTTAATTTCTTGTAGGATGAGACGCTAGCAAAAACTAATGAATATCTTGTAGAGAGGGTAAAGGAGCAGCAGCGGCCTGAGGATACTCCTCTAGAAGAGGTACCCGTAGATGATCCAGATGCTGGACTAAACATTATGATGTCTGTCTTAGGTGTTAAGCCTGGACGTCGAATTCCTGGGCGAGGAGATGGGCATCTTCGAGATACTAGGTCTGCTAGCTTGAAAGATCACCATATGGAGAAGGAGTTAGAAGCAAAACGTGCTGCTAGAAAGACAGCTGACATGGGTGGTCGAGTGAAAACAAAACAAAGGTTGCAAAAAAAAAAAAAATTAAAGGTTATTGGGCAAGTGTATGGTCATGTTCCTGGGTTTGTCTCACCATCCTTTACACCATTATCGGTAGAGGACAATGGAAATGAGGAAGATGAAGCCACTGGGGAGAAAAGTAACCATCTTGATGAGGATAACTATGGTGAGGAATAGAGAATCTTACGGGGGATATCATTTAATTTTTCTTTAAAACAGTAATTGTGCTTTGAGATATTGCCATACTTCTATCTTTCATTATACATTAACCTATATTTTATGTTCGTAAGACTTCCTTTATTAATATAAATAATTTTTTAACATTAAGTCTTGTTTAATTTCTTGTTTTCATTATGCGTTGTTTTTTTAATTTGATTAGTAAACAAGAATATGTATATCTTGAGATATATGTATATATATTTTATATAACTATGAATTCTTTTAATTGTGATCGAAATCTCAGCAAATAATTCCCATACAAAAATTTATTTGTATTATTAAGTAGTAGCATTTGTATGCCAGTTTGCAGGAGTAAACTTAAAGCTACAAATAATTTTTCAACACAAAAGATTTATTTATGGGCAAATGTATTGCTTGAGCTACAAATTAGAAATTATTTTGTCAATACAAGTAGCTACTCTCCACAAACATATTTTGTCGTAATAGAATTTAGTTGGCAAGTTTTATTCATGTGCAAAGGGGTTAGTATGTTTATAGCTTTCCATGAAAAATTATTTTGTCAACAAAAACAACTTAACTCGACGAATATATTTGTCTTTAGAGAATTTAACCAACAAATCCAATTTGTATGCTAAGGGTTTGTAGGCAGAAATACTTCTATACAAAACTTCCCACTTTGCCGGCTAAACTATTTCCCCAAGAGGTTTGCGCCACAAAATTCACCACAAAATTATTTAATGACCTTTCTCTACAAAAAACATTCGTAGGGGAAGCTTAAAATTCTTGTAGTGCCCTTATGATTTGTAACCCTACATACTGCAACATATAGTTGGCCATGGGCGAACACAGATCTCCTCAAAAAAATCCCAACATTCATCAGTGATTGTCCTTGACTTTTATTAATTGCCATGGCATAACAAACCATTAGCGGAAATTGTCTCCTCTAGAAAGTAAATGGCAATCTACGATCAGATGGGGTTGATCTTAATCTAGGTATAAAGAACTTTTGTCCAGCATTTGTTTCAGATAACATCTGAGTTTCAATAACATGATATCCAAGTCTTGTGACTATTAATTCGGTGCCATTACACAACCCAAATGAATGATCAATATTACACATTAACATAACCAGAACACCAACCTTTAACTATAGTTCATGACTAGGAACACTAGAACAATTAATACCATTCAAAAATTCTGGTATGTGGATTTCACAAAGTCATTGTCATAATCAGACCTACGTGTTGAATAAGAGCTTAATAAGTCTTTAAATCAGACTAATTATGCTTCACCATATAATCATTTACATAATTCATGTCATCAAGCATTGGTGCAAGTATCGCACTTGGGTTCAAATACGTAGGAGAAAAACCTTGAGTCAAGAATTAAAAGTTCATCTGGTACATCAATAATTGCCTCTCCATCGTTTTGCTCACCGAGCATTCCGTCACCAATGCTTAAAATCCATTTAGAGAACTGTTGTAACTCAACGTATGAATCACGTCCTTGCAATTTTTGAAGCCTCATATTCTTTGTCAATTTCAAGACCTTACAATATTCCCATAAATATAAAGAGTTTTAAGCTACATTTTCAATTTGCTGTCTACTTTCCTTTGGTATAACTAGTAAAACTGCCTGAAATCTTTTCCAAGTAAAATAGTTTTTCCACCAAATGGTTTATCCATACTCAACAGATTTTGAAAACGTAATATATCCTGCATTATACGATCCAAAGTTTCAAAACAATGCTTATTCATCATAGGAGCCTCATCCCAAATTATTAGTTTTGTCATCTCTATAAGTTTAGCTAATGGACTTCCTTGCTTAATATTACATGTCGAGTCTTCAATCGCATTCAAAGGCATAGCAAATCTTGAATGAGTTGTTCTTCCTCCTGAAAGGAGAAGGGATGCAATACCACTGGATGCGGCATTTAGGACTATTTCACTTTTAGATCTCAAAGCCGCTAATAAATTCTCCAAATTCTCCACAAGTAAGTCTTCCCTATTCTTCCATGCCCATATAAAAGGAAAACTCCACCATGATTGCCATCAACCGCACTCAATATAGTATTATAAATATGTCAAATTAGACACTAACATGGAGTGTTCCTTAGCTAAAGCATAGCAAGCATCTTTGAAGGTGTTGTACACTGTCCCAATAGCAGTCTTTAAATCTTACATAACTCATAGGACCACCGTCTACATTTAACAAAGTCCTTAAGTAATACTTTTCTCCAGCTCTTGGTGAGAGAAAATAAATTCTCCCAACCGAATGTCTACGCTGTCAAGGCACCCATTCCCCTGATAGACTGCTTCCACATGAATTCTGAAGGAAATTCATTATAAGTCATATTCTTTCGTTCGGGATTTTTTTTATTTGCCTCCATCCAGGCTGAAAAGTTACTGGTATTTACTAAAGGACAATTGATAACATTATCAGTTGAATCATTTATAGAATAATATATATTCTGTTTCATCGAGAAGATGAAAACTCAGCCGTTCAACTGCAACATCCTTATAATAAAGATGAAATCCAAATATCCTCCAAGACATATTCATAAGCTGAAATGTAATGACAATCATAATACATCTTTATCTCATCAACTTTACTTTTTGAAAATTTGTCTGCGCTGTTACAAAACCATATTGTAATCCGGTCATTGGCCTTACTTATATACTTGAATAGGCATTTAATAGACCTTGATTGGTTACACCACTCAATATATATATCTACGTTCTGTATTTTAATAGCAAGTCACGATTATGTGGGATCACATATCAATTGTTAAGTAGCACACCATTTTTCTCAACTTTCCTACCATTATCCCTACATCTATAGATAGGAATCCCACTTTGATCAATCGTTGTTTCTTTAACAAACTTATTTGGAAAATGCTTAGTGCATCGACCATTTGCCATACAGGAAAACTTTTTGTTGAATTGCCCACATGGACCATGTACCATTAATTCACTGACAGCCTTTTAATACTCTGGCTCAGACGACTCATATGGAATCTCAGCAAAAATGATTCCATCAATGTCTGAGGGAGCTATATATTTGTCTTATTTTTTTGCCAAAAACAATAAAATATGTGCGCAGGGGAGCCCGCATTTTGGAACTCAACAATTTATATAATTGCATAACACGAAGGGATGGAAAGTTATTTTTATGGTTAATTATAAAGTATAAATTGTAAAAGAAACAATATATAAGTAATTTATATAACGAAAATTTATCTTAAATGCTACATGTTTTGACATCACCAATTAATTTATTATTCTTCTAATCTTCAATGAGGTGATCTAACTTAATCTTAAATATCCTACGAATGATGTATGGTCAATCTTCTAGTCGTACGAAACGAGCTATCTCAGGCCACTTGGGATTACATGTCAAAGTGACGAACAATTCTGGATAACCTGCCTAATGACAAATAGCTACTGCATCTTGATAATTCTGCATTTGATGCCGGGCAGAGCTAGTGAATGAATTAGAAAGAACCACACACTTCCCCACCCTAGAAGGTTCTGTTTTATCTCGACCCACACATTG
This sequence comes from Nyctanthes arbor-tristis, assembly GCA_963692815.1. Taxonomy (NCBI): domain Eukaryota; kingdom Viridiplantae; phylum Streptophyta; class Magnoliopsida; order Lamiales; family Oleaceae; genus Nyctanthes; species Nyctanthes arbor-tristis. Next base: position 11,789 of record CAVNYN010273818.1, read on the forward strand.
TACAGCTCACACATCAACTCTTTTTGATATGACTGAATAAATTCCAAACACGATGACTCAATCATCGTGTAACCATTGACCAAAATTGTTGGAACAAACACCCAGATGATAAGATGTAGGGAGATTCATCGTCTTTTTCTTGCAACCTGAAAGATAAGAAGTCCTTTATGCTAACTTTCTTTCTTCTTTTGGATGAAGAGGCAGCTACTATTATCAGCTTAACATCTTCCCGAAAGCCATCTTGTTGAAATGGGAATAACAACGGTTATTGCAGACCAAGGTAAAAAGGTTTAACTCATTCATATGCTGCAAATCCCTTGACTTTGTCTCAACAACAATATCTCGATCAGCTTAATTGATGGTAAATTCACCGTCAATCACAACAACTTCCTTTTGTCCTTATAAGTTGTACTCCCTCCCATTTTGGATTAAATGCGTCAATAACATCTAAAAGAATTAAATATCAAAAACCTTCTCATCAAACAGAATACAATATGTGTGTATACATACATATATATATATATATATCTACAACAAGAGAAAAAGATTTAATTAATAATATCTTAAATTCTTACATATCAATCACTTTAGCGCATAAACTTTGGGCGAACTAATGATTTATGTAAAGCTAGTGAAATTGTACAACTCCTTAGTAAAACTTCGAAACTGGGACAAATCATGATAAATGATTTTTGCTGTATCCTTGAAGTATAAATGAAAATCGTAACGTGATGGCCTAAACCCACCACCATTGTACCTTACAGTGAACATATAGAACACTCAAAGCATAGGGGTCTAACCTTTTGATCCACAAGGATTATCTCAACAACATGCAGTCAAGACTCTTCCTTCTTGAAAAGGATAGCCTACTTACGAACCACACGAAGTAAAAAAGGCAGCCTTTTGGGAAGTTCACCAGAAACTTCACACAATATTGTAAGCTCGGGGGCCATTGAAATTGCAATAAATTAAAAGAACAAAGGAGAATCGTGAGTAATAATACCTCAAGTTTAATCAAAATTGGTTAAATTTAAAGAGTGAATCCCCTAAATATAAATTTATATATATATATATAGGGGCTTGGATACTTACCTGATTAGGAAACATGAAGGTTCCTTTAATTATTCAAGTATAAAAGAAAAGAGATAGTTAAGAATTTGATTGTTGCACTTATGCGGTTAAATGCAATGAAAAAGATAAATAAAAATTTGATTCATGCACTAACCTGGTTAACATGGAATCTCCGAAGGCCAAAGCGACCAAAAAAAGATCTGCGGCAACCGAAACCACAAAAAAAAATCATAATTAAAAAAATGAGGCAAGCAGCCACTAAATGGAAAAAGAGTTGCACTCGCAGACATCACAAAAAAAAATAATAATTAAAAAATGAGGCACATTTAGAGAAATTGTGAATGAAATAAATGCGTACATGAGTAGTGAATCCGTAGGTGAACACCCATCAAACTGCATTCCTAAATCCTTTTAGCTCAGAAGTAAATCAATGGAACCACTATTAAACTCCAACACGAGAATTTGAAATCAGAAACATACATCCAAAAGGAAAACGGCACAACAAAATTTCAGACTTCAATCGGGACCCTAAAACTTAAAAACAAATGAATATGAAATCACAAAAAAACAAATAATTAAAAAAATGAGGCACATTTAGAGGAATTGTGAATGAAATAAATGCGTACATGAATAGTGAATCCGTAGGCAAACACCCGTCAAACTCCATTCCCAAATCCTTTAAACCTAGAAGTAAATCGATGGAACCACCATTAAAATCAAACTCAAGAATTCAAATCCAAGACAAAAACAGCACAATAAATTTCCAGACTTCGATTAGGACCCTTAGTATGAGTACAGACAATTAAAAATTTATTTTAAAAAATAAGGATTTTGATTAGGGTAAATAGCATGGAGACGCGTGAGAGGGTATTAGGTAGGGGAAAATAGAAGCGAAAAAAGTGACATTAGCTTGACATCATCACGAAGTCAGATTTCCAATTCCGTTAGTGTGCTAGATTTAGGCGGCAAATGATTAACCCACTACTTAGTTAGAGACTACTTGATTATAAATATAGAGACTACTTGCCAATTCTTCTTGATTAATTTGATTTGTTCTAGATAGGGGTTGTCTCATAGGAGTTTGATGCCCCATCGGAGTTGATGATGGTTGTCCTGAAGGCATAGTTATCAAAACGGGACCAGACCGGCCGGTAGGACCAAAAAATCGGTGACCCGGCCAGGTGTCCGGTCCGGTTAACAATTGTTTTACAATATGTAATTGAACCGAAATTGACCCGGCTGACCCAGCGGGTTACGCAAATGACCGGTGACCCAAAAACCGAAGAACCGCCTGAGTTGTTGCACATCAAGGGAATTAGAACTTGACATCTTTTAAACTATATTTTTCACCTAATAGCCACTCTCCTTTTTCATTGTTGTTCTCTCATTGCAGTCCAGCCATCCAATAATAACAATTCACAAGCCTACCAATCCCAAAAAAAATCCGATCTAAAATTTCAATTCAAGGTCCGTTTCTTCTCTTCTTCATATTGCCACATTGTTGTCTCAATGATGAAGTGTTGTTTTTAATTCCTAGTTGGTATTGCTTTTAATTCATATTGCCACATCGTTGTTTTAAACATTTATAAAGTCTTTTCTTGTTGAGATCGGATTAGATCGCATAACAATATTTTTATTAGTAAAAAAATATTTATTGGTTTCATTTTCACTTGTGTAATGATATTTAATTACAAAATTATAGTAGAATTGATAATAATGGCAATTATTCATGCTATATTTGTCAAAAATAATTCAACGGGTTGATCAGAATTGACCATCAGTTCGATCGCCGAGTCACCGGTTGAATCAGTGAAACAATAACCCAGGTCCTAAGCCAGTTCAATGTCCGAGCTGGGTCTGATAACTATGCCTGAATGTATTATAGCTTAGTTCATATTTATTTCTTCCAATTTTAAATTCTTAAAATTTTCTATATATTCTTCTTCTGTTGGGCTTTACATAAATTTCTCTATTTGTTATGTTATCACATTAATTCCTAGTTTAGTTATAACTTTTAATTCTTTATCAATTATTATTTTCTTAGATTTTCTTTTTTCCATTTCTTCATATATTTTTGTTAAGTTTTTGTTTACAATGTCTAAATGTTTCTCTATATTTTCTAGCATTTTTTGTATTATGTTTTTTCTTTATACTTTTTTCTTTTATAATTGTTATCATATTAATTTGTTCTAATTTATGGTTTTTAACTATATTTTCTCACATAGCTCTTATGCCAATTTTTAGGTTAATTAAGTGGTTTTATTTATGAAGTTAATTATGCTATTGTTTATATTAATTACACAGTTTAGTTTCTAAATTCTAACTAGTTAAACCATCCGTACATTGTACGAGTAGAAAAACTTACTAAAATATATTATTAGATAGTTAAACATAAATTTATAATATTTACATCTCTATAGAAAATATAAAAATACAAGTATATATTAATTGAATCAATAAATTCAATAGACTTAGTAATCGTAATATTCAAAATCTTTTAAAAGACAATATACATTATTACATATAATCCTTCATACATATATTCAATAATGGAAAAAATACATGTTACCCGCTTCATTTTAAAAAATCTTATTAAAACTAACAAATTAAAAAAAATGTAAAATGCATTAAAAATTCAAATAACGTTAAACTCATCAATACACATAGTAGAGATGGCGAATTGACGAATTATGATAGATTAGAGTTTATTTTAGAATTGACATTTCAGATTTAGTATTTTAATTTATTAGTAAAAAAGATTAACAAACAGAATAAATGGGCAAAATTGTTAAGGTTTAGTTATTAAATCCAATAGTCACAGGTTCAAGTTAAAAAGAAAATGAACCGTTACTACAAAATTTACCAAATAAAAAGGACGAAAAAATCACGGTATAAAAGGTACTAAGACTTAAATGGATTAGTTAGTATATGAATATGGATTTCAAAATAATGAGAAAAGGTTAAGAATGTAATTTTGTTGGGTTTTCTTTTATCTTAAGAACTAAGTCTAATTACACCAAGTTTTTGTAACCTTTCCTTTTTTAAATTAAAAAAAAAAAACTTTGTTGACTTCCCCTTTTAACTAAAAATTCCAAAAGGAAAACATAAGGAATAGCCTTTAAAACACTTTAAAAATGTATAAAATGCATAACTATAGTAAAGTATCCAAGAATAATCAAACATTTCCAAAAGAAAAGGAAAGAAAAAGTTAAAGAAAAAGAAGTAGAAAATAAGTGAAAACTAGAGAGTATAATCAACATAATGTCATGGGTAAGAGCAAAATTTCACTAACCGTTTACCTCATTCTGATTTTCACCAAGAAATTGAAGGAGAATAGTTACCCTTTTGCTGCCCCCAACAAGCTCGCACGCACCAACGAAATAACGAAACGAACAGCAGTGAAGTATTTTTGAATTGGGTTTTGTTTGGTCTCTTGTATTTGATGTGATTGGTAAAATATGAAATGAAATTGGACCTTATGTCTGTGTATTGGGCTTAAATGAATGGGCTCAGGAAAGTGGGTTGAATTGGACCCGCCTAGACACCCAGGTGGGCCTAATGTCGCCTATGCGCACATAATTCTGCCCAAGCGGTTAACAAAGTCTGCTGACTATTTCTTTCACGCCTATAACCAATGCAACCCATAGAGGATATGTATCACACGGCGCCAAAGCGCGCTTTTTAAAACACTGATATTTAGCCTATGGAAATAACTTAGACAAGGCATAGACAAGTCTTTTTTATCTATCACTTATAAATCTCATAAAAATACTAGGTTTCCATGTGTAAAAACAATCACCAATAAATTTTATCTTCTTTTTCAACAATAACGTATGCTATTGGATTGATGCAATCGTTGCCATCCATTACCACAACTGCTAATAACTGCTTAGCCTTCTTTCTTTTTAATGAACAACCTATACTCACAATATGTCTAGATCCCGGGAAAACCCTTTTCTTAGAGGCATTGATACCCACATATATACCCTTAAACACACTATCTTCTAGAGAAATTATC
>CAVNYN010273821.1:0-32080 GCA_963692815.1 Nyctanthes arbor-tristis
TATGGAAGGGATCCAATTAAATTTATAAATAAGATTCATTTAATGAACAGGAAATTAAAGATTATATCCCATTTTTCTTATTCATATCATTTTTACATCCCTTCCATAAAATAATTACAATTATACACCTTTGCATTATTTTTATACCATTCATTAAATTATTTTAATAAATTATTTCTTTTTATATTATTTTATCATTTTATTATTTTAATAAATCATTATAATTAATTTTAATATTAATTTATTTATTTTATACACTAGATTATATATATTTATATATATAAACATCTATATATATATATATTCATATATGTAAAACCCTAATGACGTCAAACACCACAGCCACCCGCCGCCGCCCCACCACTACAACATGCGGCCGCCGCGCCCCAGTAGCACCACCTTCATAACTCACCACGACCAACACCACAACTCTCCACCTACATAAAACACAGAGCCCCACCACAACTTGCCGCAGCCGTGCGCACCACCGACGGCTGCTCCCCACCACCCCGCCACTGCGTGTCTGTTGGTTGGAGTCGCTGCTATTTCGCAGCATGTGAACAGCAGCAGCGTGACTGCTGCATATCGTAGCTGTCATTGCTATTTGATGTCATTCTGGTGGCTCAACCCACCGCTAACACCGCTCCACTGGCCACTCACCCCACCACCACCGCACTGTTGCCTCGACTGTTGGCTGCAGTTCTTTTTTTTTTTTGTCTTTTCTTCTTTTTCTAAAATTATTTTTCCCCGTTTTGGGGAGAGAATGGACGATACAGAATGGGGAGTACTCTGCTATGTGCTTCTCCTTCCATTCCTTCCAAAATTAAGCGTTCATCTTCGTCAATTCCCTGCTACTTTGTATTTCTGTTACCAATTGGAAGAGTGCTCTGCTTTGTATGTTTCCCACTTTGTTTTGAATATATGACTACTTTAGTTTTTAGAATGTCTAGTTAATTGTGTGGATGAAATTTTATTGTTATTTTTAGTATATTACAGTCAGGCCGGCCAATAGATTTCGGGGCCTTATACGAAATTTAAATGGAGGCTCCCTTTTAAAGAAATTTAGAATAAATACAATTTAAGTTGATCTTTAAAAAAATAAAATCAAACTTGTGAGTATAAGAATTTGAACCTCTAACCTATAACAAATAACTAAAGATGGAAACCTAAATGTATAAGTTTACCACTAGGCTAAAGAAAAATTTATGCCAAAATTGTATACACATTATTTTTACTGTCTTTTTTTGACATATATTTCAAAAAACTCAACTGTAAACTTTTCGATACTTTCTAACTAGGGACCCTAATCAACCGTGTCGGTCGATTAGCTTCAAGGCCGGTCCTGATTACAGTCATGCTTTTTGGATGGAAAATTCATAGTTCATTTTGTTCCCAATTTCCCTTCAATAATCCCCTTCTCAGTAGAAACGTTTCATTTGATTTTTCTTTTTCTTTTTTTTTTTCTGTTTCTTTTTTCTGTGGTTGTTACTATGTATTTTATATCGTTACTGTGCATTTTTTTTTTTGTGGTAACAATGTTTTTATAATGATTGTTATTATGATTTTTTTGGTAACAATGTTTTTACAATGATTGTTACTATGATTTTTTCATATATTACTATTTATCGGGGCTGTTACCATCTTTTAGTTGATTTTTTTTTTGTTTGTTTTCCTATGTTACCACCCTTGTTTTGTTATTTTCCCATGTTTTACCATTTTTGTTATCATTTTTCGGATTTATTACCATGTTGTGGTTATGAATTTTTTTTTTTGGAAACGATGGTAATATTACACTCTGATAGTCATCATGTTTTTCACAAGGGAAAAGTATTGTTAAAATTAAATTTTCCCTTGATTTTTGTAACATTGTTTTTTAAATGTTATTTTTTCTATTTTCTATAACTGAGTTGGGATTGCCGGTGGTGGTTGAAAGTGGTGCCGGCAATGGCGAGAAGGGTGATGACAAATTATAATTAATAATTATTAATAATAAATTAATAATTATTATAAAGTTAAAATTAATAAAGAATTGAATTTTAATTAAAATTGGGTTGGGGTAGTTTTGAAATAGAAAATGGTATTTTTGTAATTACTTTCAATCTAGGAGTATTTTTGAAAATACTATTAAAAATAGTGGTTTTTATGTAAAGATCCCTTTAATGAATCTATCAATTTAAAACACATATATTGATCTATATTTGGAAGCTCCCAGCCCAAACTATGCCCAGCCCTTAATTATGTGTAAAAAATCTATTTGTACTTAAAAGAAAAGTAATCAGTTACATTATCTCACCAAAGTCTAGTGGGGGCAAACCAACATTGGTTTCTTACACACGGCGCGCGTCTTTATACGCCACATGTGAGTCCGGCGGCGTACCTCACGACTCTGGTGTGAGATCAATTTCATAAGGCAATAGGGAGGAAAATAAATATGTAAGCTCTAAATACGTTGAGGAGATAAGGATCTGGTGTCGGCCAAACACAATGCATAAGAGTGACGTAGGTAACATGATCTACTTGAGTCATATATTTTTCAAACTTCTTAACCTCGTCATTGATGTCTTCTAAAATCTTATACCGCAAAATACGTCCACCCCATATCATAAAAACCACATTACCATTTGTTGGATGAAAAGACACCGAAGCCAGATTTAAAATCCTTCGAATTCTCAACTTTGCCCGGTGATACGAAACCCATGAACCGGATGTAAAGTCTTTATTAAAATTTTTTTTTTTTTTAATTTCCAAACTTTCATAACAAAGCCTGTCTCCGTCAAAAAAATTGTTAACAACCTTAACTCTTCTTGTACAACTCCCAAGTGAGTTTTTTCAGTAACTCCGCGATACCCTAAGTCACTGGAAAGGCCATGATACCAAATAGATTATTGAAGACGTCCATTGCAAAAATCCAGTTGGCATAACAACCAGGTTCCTGCCAATATAGAAGCCCATTGCATGTAATAACATCTAAATTGGCGTCAATCTGGGTTCCATTTAATGGATATGAGAAGTGTGATCTGTTTCACAAATTATTGTAGCAAAAAATTGCAAGTAACCAGCTGCTGGAGCAGGCATAGGAAACGGATACCCCTTTGTATCGGTGTCGAGCATTAATGGAGAATCTAATGAATCAGATTAGTCGGGTCAAGGTCTTACCCGAAAATTAGTCCAGTTATAGGAATCCAGTAATTAAGCCCAATCCAAGTACCCGTCCAAGTAACCAAGAATCGCTTCTCTCTGTGTAAAAATCGTGCCTCTGTGAAACACGTTCACCTTTTTGTTTTTAATACACACTCTTCCATATTATTATTGATGAAGAATTTTTCATTTTCCTGAGAAATTCCCTCTTTTCGGTAAACCTCAAATTCAAGAATCTGTAATTTTGTTTACTACTTTAGAAGAAAAAATTTTATTGAGAAAAATTGGGTGAACCTGAATCCAGAAAAGGAAAATGGTCGCGGGCCTCGCGGCGTCGGGAACCAATCCCTTCTCCAAGGAGATAAGCATTCGCAAACGGATTACTAGCATGTATATTTTTCCACTTAATTGTATTAATTTTTTTTGTTTGACGGATTTAGGATAAAATCTTTGCATTTATTTATTTATTCTTGCGATTTCTGTTTTTTGGAATAAAGGTCGAAATTAAATTGTTTAATCTGTTACCAGTGTTCATATTGTTAGGCAGCTGGAACTAATTCGATACAGTGAAGACAAAGGACATTTAGGTTTTAGCACTGGAAATGACCATTAGAACTAAGATTTTGTTTTTGGAGTTTATAGAGATTTTTTCCCTTTCCTGGCACCTGTGAAGACACTGATTTACTGACGAAAGCAAAAGGAGATATTTTTTTTCCCTCTACTTTACTGTTTTTCTATATTTTGTGTTGTCAAAATGTTTCTTTCAAATTGTAGCATATGTTTAAGAATAACATCATCCCTTTATTTGGAGACTTTTTAATAAACATTCTTGGGATGCAAAATTGTGGTTTATATAAGTGGGAACTCGATATCAGCTGGTACTCAGAGGAAGGAAAGTCATTGTTACTTGTAAGATCGTATGGAAAACTGCTACCAAGAGAGAGAACATATGGTTTAGGCTCATGTTTCTCTAGTCATTGCTTTTCAACTTAAATTTTATTACATCTGCACTTCCAGTCAGCTATGTCAGCTCATGAAGGTTGGTTTCCATCCCAGCTCGATGGGTGCATCTTGTAATCAAGCTCCCTATTATATAAAACTAACAGCAAGATTAGAAATTTTTTAAGATTGATGAAAGAATAACTTCAAATTTTACCGTCCAGTTCAATCATCAGTTTTTACTTTTGTTAAAAGTGCATTATGGTATCTGGAAATATATGATAACTTCCATCCATTCTAAGCAATGGCAATTGTATAACGGAGAGAGATCATATGACCAAAATAATTTTTTTCTCTGGTCTTTCTTACTTGATTACCTGTCGATTCACAATGAGTTGTCAGTACCATGTGATTTCTCACCAACTGTGATCTTCTCTGGTTTCACAGTTTTAATAAAAGAGAAGAGGACTTCTCATCATTGAAGGAATACAATGATTACTTGGAAGAAGTAGAGGATATGAGTATGTTTAATCTGTTATGGCACTTGATAGAGTATATGTTACACACTTTGGTGTTCAAAATTTCTTTTTGCTTGCAGTTTTTAATTTGATTGAGGGAGTAAATGTTCCTGCCATTGAAGCAAAGATTGCTGTGTACGAGAGAGAAAATGCTGAACAAATCATGAATGCTCGTGCTCGTAAGGTTTCACAAATTTTCTTTGATATGGCTGTTAATACTTGCAATAGCTAGTTCCCCCAAATGCTAAATGCTCTGCGTTTTAATTTTACTCACATAGATTATGGTGTTTGTTTGATCAAATAGGCTGAAGAATACGCGGCAGCCCTAGCAGCAAGCAAGGGACAAAGTGCACAAATGGGTGTTGATTTGGTGAGTTTCTCTTATGGTTCTAGTTCTTATTTTAACTGTCGTTTTACTCTTTTCTTAAATTGAAAGCTGAATGTTACCAGATTACCATGTTCACCGGTCCTCATTTGGCATCAACCTTCAAGTCACAGAAGTACTGTTATTATCCTTGATTATCGCCCTGTAACTTCGAATATTATTAACAATTACATGTGGGTTAGCTGTTTAGCTATGCTTTATCAGCAAGTGGAACTGCAGCAAAAGAATTTCTATCTTATTCTGATCTAAGCTGAAATTAGCAGTATAATAGACTTCTTCACAGGAAGACATGACTCAATATTTTTCCTTCTAAGCAAAACCCATCAATAACCTTGTGCACAATTCCTTGAAAATTGGAAGCAGTAGGACTGGAACTTAAGACCTTTACTCACTTTTTTATCATGCTGAGCCGCTTGACTTGAAGGTTTAGATTGCTGGATAAGATTATGCTCATGCACATGCTCATCATTTGAAATATTATTCAATAATTTAGTGATACCTTGCTGCCACATTCAACTGTGCATTCCTTGTTTAAATCTGTCGGTGATATTTCTACCCATTGCAGTACCTTTATTTGTTTTTGCCCTGGCCCTGCAAATTTAACCAGAATCAAATAAGAAATGGAAAAAGATAATGGTATATGATTCCCATTTAAGCTAACTGTCAATATCACGTCATCCACCATATCTTCAGGAGTATGATGATGCTTCTTCCTCTTAATTTACAGATCTGTGTTGAAATTACTTACTCCCTCTGTGTCCCACAAAGATAGGCTTGCTTCTATTCTCACACATATTAAGAAAAGTTCAAATAATGTTGTTGGAAAAGAAAAGTCTTAAAAGCATTTTCCTAATTTGCCCTTCATTGACTAATTATTTCACTTTAATACTTTTGATTCGTTAATAACAACGCACATTAAATAGGGTTATATAAGAAAACTAAGGTTTTAACTACTCCCTCCATCCTACAAAGATAGGACGGTAGGTATTTTCACATTAAAGATTAGTAGGTAATGTGGTTGGAACTTTTAACTTTACCATATTTTTTTCCACATATACCCTTATGTCTCATCAATTGTTTGAAATACTTTCAATTGATAGGTAGTTGCATAACAATAATTAATTAGGGGGCACATATTGAATAATGGAAATGAAAATTAAATGAATGCTCAATATGGTAAGTAGACTATCTTTTTGGGACTTATGAAAATGGAATAGTGGACCATCTTTTTGGGAAGAAGGGAGTACATCTTAAAAGGAAATTAGCCTATTTTTGTGGGACGGACAAAAAAGGAATATGTGCCTATTTTTGTGGGATGGAGGGAGTATTTCTTTATTGGCGATGAGTGTTAACAATCACAAGCGGAGTGTTGGTGAATGGTTTGTCTGAAAACACACACACTGTGTGTGTGTGTGTTTTTTTTTTTTTTTTTGGTTTGGGCTGGGGCGGGGGGTTGGTTTGGGTTTGAACAACATCTAAAATTGGTTTATGATGCTAATTGCTGAATCCCAGGTGCTGATGAAAAGTATTTTTGCAATATCTATTTTGTCTTTCATTTTTGCTTGTACTCTTGTTTGAATGACCCACTAACAACTTCAGCGTATGGGATTGAAACTCATACCACTTTCGTTATGAATTAATGAGAATCACTTCTTTGTATATTGAACCATTATGGAGAACTTCAAAATTGTATGTTAGCACCATTCTTGGGAAACTTGTGGAAGAATTGAACAGCTAGGGATGTATAATTCTTTAGATTCGGCGGATATTTAACGGATTTTAAACTTGGGCGACCATATTGCATTGACGATTAATGAATCTAATCTTTTACCTTTTGTATTTTGCACACCATTGTGGGTTTTATGTTTAGCTTTAGCTTCAGTGTTCTACTTGATGTGTTTGTAAGTACTTTAACTTCATCAATGCAGTCCTCGAGCTCTCAACCGGGGAATGGCACTGGAGTCCTGGGCCAATATGCCCCGGCTATTGCAGGGACCGTGCAGCCACGTCCAACAGGTCAACCCATTCCCGTTGGGTCGGGTCAGGACATGTTGGGAGTTGAATACGAGGATGAAGAGAAGATGAAACTCCGAGCCGAAAGGGCTGCAAAGGCAGGAGGATGGAGTATGGAGATTAGTAAAAAGCGGGCTCTAGAAGAAGCTTTTGCAAGCATCTGGATATGATATTTCTCTTTTTCACCCATCGGTCATCAGCTTCTTGGAGCTGTCAACCGCTGCGTATTAAAACTTCCTTGCAGCAGGTGAGGAAAAGCCTTTAGATTTTGGATTTTTCCCCCTTTTTTAATATAAGTTTGAACGTTATTGTATTGATATATATTTATGAGGCGTTATTTTTCCTTTTGATAGTCTTTTGACTCTTACTATTATTACTACGATTATTTTCTCTTGTTTACGACAAATTATAAGCATTTGTTTTGCAATCAAACTAATAACGTTTAGTCATTCTATTATTAGTACTGAAGTTTTTTTCCCTAACCAGGTGACATGTATAAATTAATCATTGTTCTTTTTGATAAATAGTGTATGTTTGTTCTTGGATATTCTATAGAGTCCATTGGATAGTCTTATAGTATCCACTATGTCCAATGAGATATTGCCACGTAGTTCATTGGACGTCTTATAGTATCCACTATGTCCAATGAGATCTTGCCACGTAGTTCATTGGGCACTATAAAAATGGTGTCTAAAGGACTCCATAGAAGAACCGCGTTTGTTCCTCTAGTGACAGTAGAGCATGACTGACATTCTTACAGCCAGTGCATGTTTTTATTATGATTTACTCCTATCCATTTTGTAATAAATTCAATCATTCAAAAGTCGATTATATAATTTACCACCAAACACGCTATACATCTGTTTTGAACCGGAGAAACAATATTGGATGGTCTTAATATGAAATATGGAACGGCCCAAGGACCAAAAAAATTTTGTAATTCACCATCATTGTTTAAGCACCAAAAAAAAAAAAAAAAATGAAGAAGAAGAAGAAAGAAAAACTAAACGTCACAATAGGATTGATGATGCTTATCGAATCAAACACATAAATTAGTTTTTGTCACAATATAAAGATTGATACCTACTCTCTAAAATTCCATGGAATCAAATTCTTTCTTATCCACAATCTGTATTACGGGTTTCTTTTTTTTTTCCTCCTTTTTATGCTGTCTCGTCCCTTCTTATAAGACTAAATTCAATTAAAAAATACCCTCGATATTTTCATGAATTATTTTCTGTAAGCACGCACGTTAGTTTTATTGAATAAAATATGGTACCGTAGACTTGGGGGAGACACCAAGGATAACATAAATACCTGTGAAGAGATCTTGCCAAGATTTTTGGTAGGGTAGCATGCTTAGTGCATTTATCAATAAATAAATAAATAAAACGTACATATACAAGCTGCTCAATTTTCAAATTCTTGTCCAATTGAGTTCAATAAATTCTTTGTGCTGTGAAAGTGACCTAAACTTTGAAAATTTGTGTATATACTCCTCCACCTATGTTAAATTAACAAAGTGATCCTCGTTAGTATTTTATAGAAGTTATTTTGATCTCCAACCTTTTATAATAGTTGTGATTTGTGAATCGAATTTTGATAATAAAAACTCTCGATTTAAGTATTGAATTATCAAGTGGTTGTCACTGTTTCGCCTTTGTGAAACTTTCTAGAACGGGGCTTACGCCAAAATTCTCTTACCATTTCTTCGCTTAGAGGTGATCCTCCCTGAGAAATTATTTGCTCCAATTAAGGCTGTGTTTCCATTTGGATAAGGTTTCCACTTCATCCTTCACAATAAATAATGAATTCACGAGGTCCTCTTTCGATTTTCTATAAGTCAAAACTTCTATTCATATGGAGGCGTGTTCTTGGGTGTTGTGGGGACAAAGGTGATCTAATGCACTCGACCACGCTTGTTGAAAAGAAATCGTTAAAAAAATGTCCATTCTTTCTTAGATTAAATCACAGTAGAATCCTTTACTCAAAAAAAAAAAAAAAAAAAAATCACATTGGAATCCTGTCACCAAAAAAAAAAAAATCTCATTAGAATGTTAGTGCTTAAAAAAAGGAGAAAAAAATTCATATAAATTGCTAATGATGCTTGATGTATTGTTCTCAAAGAGAATACTTCTTAAGATCTTATCCATTTCGAGTTTTTGAGCACCAATCTCAATTTGAAAGTAGATCCAAATATTTGAAGTTGAATAAATTAGTTGTCCGTTATTAAGAACTAACTAATTAAAATGAAAAAAAAAATCGAAGATAACTTTCTTTTAGAAAAGGGTTGAAGATCAACTTGTCCGAGGATGATAACTAAATTGGGGCCGATGCTACTATACTTCAATGAATTTTTTGATTGGACATTTGTGTACCCAAATTTGCATGTGCTGGAAATAGTTAACGGGACCTGCATTATTTATATTTTGTAATCACTTTAGGGTTCCTCATGGTCCACTTGCACCTTAGCAACTACCGCTGTAGGTCTTATTATGCGAAAATGCCCAGAAATAACTTACCTAATAACTTAAATATTATGTATTGATTGTGAAAATGTCATTTATTGTCGTTCCTATTTGCATTGTACTCTAGGGTTCTATAATGCTCACAAATTCCTAGTTTATCAAAAAATTAAATATTTAATATCACTAGTGCTTGACAACATATTAAAGTAATATTAAATGAAAATATTGATCATTTTGTTTGGAGTTGAGGGCGGGAGAACGTAATAAATTTAATTTTTCTTTCTATAAAATTTTTCATTTTTGTTAATTGTAAAACATACACATTGACCGCTTTCCTTTCTCAAAAAAATAAAATAAAAAAATAATAAATAAAAATAAAGTACTCACACAGACCGTTTCATGTAAAGCGTGCAATTAATATCTTCATAATTATAGCGATTTTGATCCACCATTGGACTACTTCGTTAATTAATTTGCAACTATAATTAAATTTCGACTAGTAAATTATTGTTCTTCTAAAAAATTTAAAGGACCAAGCAAATAATAAAATTTCTCAAATTCTAACATATGGACTAATAGTGAAAATGGCGGAGCCAGGAGTAAAACTTAGTGGGGGCAGTAGCAAGTTTTTAACTAGTATGGGTGTGACTTATTTTATTTTGTTTTTCCTTCATAAAACACTATATTATAAAAGTAAAAGACTAATGCTACTTTCTTACATGCAATGTACCATTATTAATTTCGCTAGATATACTTATCTTTATGCATGCATATATAACTTTATACAATAACCTTAAACAATAAATTTTGATAATAGCATTAATAACTTTGTAATTTTTTGGAGTTTGAATTTCAATACATAAATACAAAACTTTATCTATTTAAATATTTAAACTCATATTTTGTTTCAAATTATCATTACAAAACTAATTAAAGAAAAAAATTAAAAAAAAAAAAGGGTAAACTTCAATGGGGGCCCGTGCCCCCAAAGGCACCCAAGTGGCTCGGCCACGGAGTGAAATAACAAAAGAAAATACAAAGATCTTAGTTGGACCATATTATTTTACTCAGAAAATATGTAGTACTATTTCGTCATACATGTCAAACAAACTCAGTAATTTTGGTAGAACGTTGAATCTATTGGCTCCATATATTATATTCTTATTGGCAATTTAAATAGCATCAACTGTATATTTATTTATTATTATTGCCTGAATTAATTGCATAATTTAATTTCACCAAACATATCTAATATATATATATATATTTTTTTTTCTGGATAGAAACCAATCATATACTATTTGTTTAGTCAACAAATATATTCTATAAACCCAAAAAAAATTACCTATTGTTCTCTCCAAGTGGCTGGATAACTTATTAAGGGAAATACAAAGGTAGTTTAGCACTAATGTGAAGTTTCAACTTTTATGGGTAGTTTAAACGAACTTAAGGCTTAAAAAGAAAATAGTGTGACATACTAGTAATATTCCGACTTGTTTGAAGTTTAAACAAATTTTTTAGAATAATTCCTAAATGGGATTTTTAGGTCTGTTGAAGCTTGTACATATTTTAATTTTCAAATAAAATTGTTTGTGTGTGTGTGTGTGTTTTTTTTTTTAAATTAAAAAAGCATTTTATGCTTTTATTTTGAATGACATATAAAGTTGATAGTGCAAATAGAGATTTTGGTGACATGTTGAACCGAAATAAGGTTTGTGCTCAAGCCCTGGGCTCGTCTTGTACAGGAAAAAAGGTAAGCTATTGAATTCAATTTCACGGTCAATTTACGGATAGATCGAGATCATCAACTCATCTTGTGTCTACTTTGGTCTTGCATGAATGAACATGACCTTTGCAACCCAACTCAACCCTATCCAAATCATATTGGCAGGGTGTAGGTAAAGCATGGAAGGGAGTGAGATCCCACAAAATTCAGGGGAAAAGAAGAGGAGCGGGAAAAAAGAAAAAGGAGAAAAAAATTCTCTCTCATACAGGCAATTCTAACAGTAATATACGCTCTTTACAGTTCTTGTTGTAATATCATCAAACTGTTCAGATTGTCGCCATTCAGACTCTCTCTCTCTTTGTCGAGGGGTTTTGAGTTGTGGATGGGGGTAGGTGTGAGGGTGGGTGAGGGTTGAGTGTTGTATAAATATGAGCTTCCGCCAAAATGCATCTTTTTCCTCTCTTCTTCTATTCCACACTTCTCCTCTTGTTTTCTCCTCCGGCGATATAACCGGCTGACATTCCGGCCGGAATATTCCCTGATATCCCTCTATCCCCTTACTCCTTTCCCTGACTCCCTTCTCATGTAAGTATCTTTACTGCTCTCTTTCTCTCTTCTCTATGTATTTCTTTTTATCCCTTGTACAAGAAAGAAGAGAGATCTCTCAAAGGTTACTCTTTTTCAGAAGCTCTTATAATCTTTAAGCCTGTTATCGACTTATCCCTGTTCAAGAAATTCATTTTTTTCCTCCCTGTATCATCATTTGGAATTGTGGGTTCTGTTTTATTTGACTATCTAATTATAGCTGGATTTTGACTGGATCTTGAAGTTCTATCTTATATTTTGGCCTTTTAGCCTGGGTTTGATAATGCATTTGGTAACTTAATATTCCTTAGTTCTCAAAAGATAATCTTTCGTTAGTTGTCACTTGTAGAAGCTAATTATAATTTGGAAGTGCAGCTATTTCTTCGATTCTTCCTTTTTTTTTTAATTACTGTGCTTTATGTTACCTGCTTCTGATTCAAAATTTTCTTACTTGTCATTAATTTGCATTGAGGGCGGCTTTTCATTAAATTTTCACTGAGGCGGCTGAGATGTAGCGGAGACAATTTTATTTTTCTTAGTTGTCATTTTAGGTTTTGTTCATTTCATGTATTTCGTTTTCAGAAAAGTCAACTTCTTAGGTCAGATATTAACTAGGGACAGTTGAATCTCGGTTACTTATCAGAGTGCTTTACATTGATATCATCCTTTACCTATTTCTAAATTTCAGTGAAAATGGCCTTCCTTTAGGTAATATAGTTATTTTTCCTCACATTATATGACAAAATGTGCAAATGGTATAGCATATAACACCATCTTTAACTTTTTTCCCCTTAATTTGCCTACTTTATGTTTGGAAGATATCATACTTTACCTTCTATACTATCAACAATTTCTTTATTTCAATTCTTGTTTCGTTTTGTCTTCTAGTTGTTATGATGCAAGCTGTGTGTGGATATCTCTTATTTGTCTTTCTGTATTATAGAAGTCAAATGATCTTCCAGGCACCAGCAGAAATATCTGCTCTATGCATAGTTTCTTCCATATGTATCATATTGGCCTGAAAGTTACCAACTCCTTGTGACACAGAGGATACTTGAGTTGGAAGGTGAAAGGTGATATGGATAGTACAAAGGTTATGGCGGATGGTGTGAAAGACTTTACACTTCAGAAAGTGAGTTCCCACTGCTCAATCTCCGAAATGGATGACTATGATCTCTCAAAGCTTCTAGATAAGCCAAGATTAAATATCGAGAGGCAGAGATCATTTGATGACAGGTCACTTAGTGAGTTATCTATCGGTTTGTCGAGGGGGTTGGAAAATTATGAAGGTGTATACTCACCTGGACGGTCAGGCTTGGACACTCCGGCCTCATCTGCTAGGAATTCTTTTGAGCCCCATCCGATGGTAGCGGATGCTTGGGAAGCCCTCCGGCGGTCCTTGGTGTATTTTCGGGGCCAACCTGTAGGCACAATTGCTGCTTATGATCATGCTTCTGAGGAAGTTTTGAATTATGATCAGGTAAAGCTTATTAGAGGAAGAAACGAGTACCATAAGTTGATTAAGCTTCTAATAATCAGTTTTGATAATTATGATTTCATATCACGGTCTGGTTTTTGTTTTGTACAAAATTTACTTTCAATAAATACCATTGCAATTTGGAGACAACTAATCTCAGTATTTAGAAGCAAGTTATATATTAAGTGTTTTTGATATTTGATTTGCTGCAATGCATTTTCCCCTTTTACCTTTTGTGTTTTACTGTGTTAAGGTTTTTGTTCGAGATTTTGTACCGAGTGCACTGGCCTTCTTAATGAATGGTGAACCGGATATTGTTAAGAATTTCCTATTGAAGACACTGCAGCTTCAAGGGTGGGAAAAGAGAATAGACAGATTCAAACTTGGGGAAGGAGCTATGCCAGCTAGTTTCAAAGTTCTTCATGATCCTAAACGTAAGACAGATACGATAGTAGCTGATTTTGGTGAAAGTGCAATAGGCAGAGTAGCTCCTGTGGATTCTGGTTTCTGGTGGATAATTCTTCTTCGAGCATATACAAAATCTACCGGTGACCTATCTTTGGCTGAAACCCCAGAGTGCCAAAAGGGGATGCGGCTTATTTTGTCTTTGTGCCTGTCAGAAGGTTTTGACACATTTCCGACTTTGCTGTGTGCCGATGGGTGCTCAATGATTGATCGCAGAATGGTGAGACCCGTTATCATCTTATCTTGCTAATGTTTATCATGTTTAGCTAACATTGTAAGTGACCATTGGTCCATTAAACCAATCTTAAGTTTCTTAATATTGGATGAATGTTTGGCATCTAAAAGGATAATCTTGAAGCTTGTTAAGGAAAATTGACTCAGGAATGTGAATTTTAGGACACTAATCATACCTAAGACTATGCCATATCGCCAGATGCTGGCATTATCAACAACCCCACGTTGATGATTTGGAGCCTGCGAAATGAATGCATTACAGAAATAATGAGTGTTGAGTTCATGTTGGGAAACCAAATTTATAACACGGAAAGATTTGTGAAAGTGGATCTCTAAGGGGAACCAAATAACTTTGGCTTCTGCATATACAACATAAGTTAATTTAGAAATGAAGATTGTGATTATTTATAACTTATTTGCCATGATGCTCCATGTTGCGTTACTGTTCTTATTGTTTTAGAAGGCATTTCTGAGATCCTTGAGGTGAGAGGGCATGAAATCTCTCGAGATTTTGAAGGACACACTTTGAGTTCTGGGACTTCACCTTAATATGTGCCTCCAACACATTCATGCCCCATAATTAAGTTTAATGATTTGAAATTTGATTAAAAGTACGGATTAAAGAATCACGGAAGGCACATGAATTACGGAATCTAAGAAAATATTTTCTTTTGTGATATGGTGGCGCATTTCTCCATTTTACTTCAAGTTGGAACTCTTGCAACATTTTGCTTCAAATGCTCAAGTATATGGTTTAGGCCTTCATAAATTGTATTTGGTGTCTGAATCCCACTACCTTTCTTTTTTATTCTTTATTATTCTTTCCTTCCACACTTGTGCTACAAGACCTAATATATTGTCTGGAGTTTCATCTCTGGATTTTCACCTTGACCTCCACTGTTCATCTTCCACGTAGATGAATTTTGCGAATGAGGTTTTTCGTGAATTAAGTTGATAAAGATCTTTGTGTTTTAAGATATACATTCTAACGGTACGAAGTTAATTTCAGGGAGTATATGGTTATCCTATTGAGATTCAAGCACTATTCTTTATGGCACTGCGATGTGCTTTAGTAATGCTGAAACATGATGCAGAGGGCAAAGAGTTCATTGAGAGAATAGTCAAGCGTTTGCACGCCTTAAGTTTTCACATGAGAAGTTATTTTTGGCTTGATTTCCAACAGTTAAATGACATATATCGGTATAAAACCGAAGAATATTCACATACTGCAGTTAATAAGTTCAATGTTATTCCCGATTCAATCCCTGAGTGGGTGTTTGATTTTATGCCGACTCGCGGTGGTTACTTCATCGGTAATGTTAGTCCCGCAAGGATGGATTTTAGATGGTTTGCTTTAGGTAATTGTGTCGCCATCTTGTCTTCTCTTGCCACTCCCGAGCAAGCTTCCGCTATCATGGATCTTATTGAAGCACGTTGGGAAGAGCTTGTTGGAGAAATGCCATTGAAAATAGCTTATCCGGCAATTGAAGGTCATGAATGGCGAATTGTAACCGGTTGTGATCCTAAAAATACGAGATGGAGTTACCATAATGGAGGATCTTGGCCAGGTTCTTTTCTCTCACTCTTAAATTTCTATGATTTATAGCTTTTCTGTCATGTTTTTTATTACATAAAATTGGTATTTTACTGCCATGTGAATATATAACAAAACACAAACTATTGGCTATTACTACCTTAAACACCTCAGCTTAAATTTTGTTTACAATGCACCCCTTGATGTATTCAAAAGATTCATTTTCATAAGTCCTGTACATGCATATACACCATTGTTGTTAACTACAAGAATGAGAAAACTCATCTATATGTCTTAATAACATTCATGCGAAGCATCATCTGCTGTTTCCTTGCCCTTGTTCCAAATTCTTGCATGAAAAGAAGTTCCTTTAAACTCCTCTCCACTTTTGGATATGGATATCTTATTGGAAGTTATCTAATTCATGCATCTTGTTTTACTAATGTTGTACATCCAAAATGCAGTGCTTTTATGGTTGCTAACGGCTGCCTGCATCAAGACTGGGCGGCCACAAATTGCAAGACGAGCAATTGATCTTGCGGAGAGCCGATTGCTCAAGGATGGCTGGCCTGAATATTATGACGGGAAACTAGGAAGATATATTGGAAAGCAAGCACGGAAGAACCAGACATGGTCCATAGCTGGGTATCTTGTGGCGAAAATGATGTTGGAGGATCCTTCACATTTGGGGATGATCTCCCTCGAAGAGGACAAACTAATGAAGCCCGTGATTAAGCGATCTTCCTCGTGGACTTGCTGAACAGATGTTGGAATCAAAGAAGGTGCGTCGTCATTTGTTTCAGCAAAGGACAACATTTCTGTTGGAGATACCTGCCATTGTTTTGATCACAAAGTTTGGTTTCGTGTACATTAGCATCTGAGATACTAGAAACTTGGTTCTTATTAAAATAAGAAAGATAACATTAATCTAATTTTGTTTCATATTTCTGATTGCTATGTTACTATTTTGATTGAGGCTTAAAATCCTTCCAGCAGCCATTTGTATAATAGTGCAAATAACAACGGTGCAATTGTCTTTTCCAGTTCTAAAAAACTTGTCTAAACGTGCTTAGACTTGACGAATGTTCCTTATCTCACGTTGTTTCAACCATTAGCCGCACTTTATTACCCATTTGCATGCTTAAGTACGTTTACGCTTGACTGACAACCATTTTTTCATTTTACATCATATGAAAAATTTGACGTGATGAGATATTTGTCACTATCTTATATACGAACGATGAGGAGCTATTGCTTTAAAACAAAAGAATGATTTATATTATACCACATCATCGTCTACTAGATTTCTAGTGTTACATCATTTATACGTTTCACACCTTGTGGGATGTAATGGTCCACGGCGTACCTGTACGTGTGGGTGGAAAACGAAATAGTGATGCAGTGTTTGGTGAGTGAAGGGTGGGTTTGCCGTTGGTTGAGCTGGTTCCTTGTTGCTAGTTGTTCATTTTGCAGTGTCCTGCGTGAGAATTCCTGCATGAAAAATACACACCGTCTGCTCAATCTGTCCTCTCCAGGACCACTTTCTTCTCACTTCTCCCTTTCTGTGGCTCTCAATTTCCCTATTCGTGTTACTTTATATTTTGGCCCCCTGCTCTGACATCTATGCTCTGTTCCCTCGTAAAGAGGAGGGGTGGTTGCATGGGTCTGTGGAACCGACGGAAGGATCAATTGTGTTTCCGTGGTCTAGTGCAAAATAAAAATCAAATTTTTTAAAACTAGCTTGATTTAAAATTTTTTATCACAGTCACATCATTTTATTATTATTATTATTTTTTTTTCTTTGAAGAAGTAAAAAGTTGCGTTTTAATCGCTTTTAAGATATATTAATTTTCACTCTTTAGATTGATTGTTCAGTAACAAGGGAACCAACAAAGAGAGAGAGGTATTCTCTCACTTGTGAGATAGCTGGCTGGGAGGCGAAGACCCAATGACGATAGAAGTTGAAACTTTATCAGACATATAATTGATTGACAAATACCCCATCCACATTGTCCATGTGCCCATTACTGTAGAAGACACAGGACAAAGTGTCAAGTATCCAACTAGGTGGAGGATATTGAAATCTTGCATTAAAAAATTAGTGTGAGGGTTTGGTGGGGTGGGTTGATAAATGCAGCAAATTCTCCCATCTTGAAGCCAGCTAAATTGTATTGTACTGCACTCAACTGAGGCCCCACCAGTGTGCCCTTCAGCTTCTTCTGTGTCGTATATGACTGTTCTATTTGCTGGTCGTCCACCTGCCACCCACCAGTTGGGCCTGGACCCCCCAACCCTCCCATCTAACACCACTGATTTTCCATTGGTGGTGGTGGCTTTCACACCTACACGGAGACGCTTCAACTGTCAATATGGCACAGTAGAAAAAGGGACCCACAACGCCCCCCGAAGGGGGGGGGGGGTTTTGGCAGAATGTAATCCGTGTAACCCTATATTGCCACTTGATCAGTTGACTGCAAAGACTTTCCAGCAATCTCTCTCTCTCTCCCCCAAACTTGATTTATCAGAAGTTCAATAGAAAATCGTCTTGAAAACAAAACTTAGACTCTGCCCACCATGGAGACACACAGCAAAAAGCAAGGCAGTAGTAGTGGCTCAAACCACCCTGCGCCAAACCAAGAACCAGCTTTTCTCCAACTGGTATCCCACCACCAACAAAGTCAACATGATCCTGACACGGCCAACACCGTCTCTACATCTACCACCGGAAATGATGGTATCAGCAGTAAGAGTGCTTCTCCAGCCAAGAAATCATCCAAGGATCGCCACACCAAGGTGGACGGCCGAGGGCGGCGCATCCGCATGCCCGCCTTATGTGCAGCCAGAGTTTTTCAGCTAACCAAGGAATTAGGCCACAAGACAGATGGTGAAACCATAGAATGGCTTTTGAACCAGGCTGAGCCGTCTATTATAGCTGCCACTGGCACAGGTACTATTCCAGCCAATTTTTCAACCCTTAACCTGTCCATGCGCAGTAGCAGCACCACCCTTTCAAATTCACCCTCCAAATCCGCACCTCTTTTTATTGCTGGCGCCACGGGCATGCTTGGATTCCCACATCAGCTCACCTCAAAGAGTGGTGGTTTTGGCCAAGACCAAGATGTTGCAAACTCACCTTCGGTTACTAAACCTGGGATAACTGTCATTCCAGATCATGAACCGGGATCAGAGCCAAAACCCAGTTCATCTCAGCCCTCAAGCTTCATCCGGGCTCCCACGATGTGGGCTGTGGCACCAGCAACCACCAACATGGGAAACGCCTTCTGGATGCTGCCTGTGACTGGTGGAGCCACCACATCCACAGTGGGAGCAGGGCAGCAAGAACACTCATTAATGTGGCAATACAAACCCTCCCCCATGCAGAGAATCAGCAGCTTTGAGTTTCCTGGCAATAGCCTATTCAACCCCGGATCAGCGGTGGTGCACAATCCATCCTTGCAGGTTCAGCGTCTGGGACTTGGCGTCTCAGACACCACAAACATGGGATTACTGGCCTCTGTCAGTGCATATAACAGTAACACTAAGATTGATCTGGGCATGAACTTACAACAAAATCACAATCAAAATCAGCCACAAAATGATGAAAGTGGTGACGACAATCATAAAGATTCTCAATAATGTCCTTATTGATGATTGAATTTCAATATTAATGTTATTTAACTTCTCTGATTAGCCTGGCAGTCTTTCAGTTGGAAGTTTGAATGTGTTAGAAGTAAAGTAGGATATTGAATTGAAGTTATATAATTTACTGTATTTCATAAAGTAAATTTCAACCCCCACCCCCCTTCCTTCTTCTTCTTCATCATTTTTCTTTTTCTTTTTCATTCCCCCCCCCCCCACCCGGGGGCCCTAAGTAGCGATGGTTACTTGCTTCTTAGAAAAGTGGAAGCAGCACAATGTTGCAACCCGCCCTTTCTTACTTTTCAAAACACCCGAACCAATATTTAACCATTTTATGTGAAAATTATAAACCAACTTCAACAAGTAGCTCAGCCGAATCATTGTTCAACTAGGTTCACACAATACAAGGGGTTTGGCTCAGCTGCTCCACATCATTTATTCTCAAAAGCAGAATAAATGAGTCGCATGTCTGATCCTCAAGTTTAATCTAATACCAGCAACTAGTATCCAGAATTACTACAGGTGCTAAGGTAAACTTCACAAGCAAGTTAAGCATCAGACGACATGTACCATCTCCCTCTCCTACTGTAAAACACTCTTGAGACCATTATTTTCAGGTGTGAGATACTATCGAGGTATAATTATATGATAACAGTAAAAACTAACTTGACTGTAACAATTGAACCAAACACAGTAGCACATCATCTTCTTTGGGCGCCCAAGTAAATTAATCATATATACATCTATCTAATACATATTAAAAGAGCCGGTTTGAATCCTACTGTTGATACATTTCGTCTGATACGACATCATTTGTCGCTTGCCTCACTCAGCCCTAATTCTTTCTTCCGTTGATGCGTTCTCACGCTCTTGCTTCGACTCTCCTCCTACGAAATGCCTCAAATCTCAATTCTTGGACACCGGCGAATTATTCACGTAAGTTCTATTCCCTCTATCTGTCTTTAATCGACCCGCCAAATCATGTAGTCCATAGATGGAAATCACATTGGAGGTAGAATTGAAGTTTCCTTGGCTGCTGCTGGCGCTGAAGTTTCAAACTAGAGTTTCTTGTTCCCAAATCAGAACTTCTAATCTTCTTTAATCTCCAGTTGCTTGTCATATTATGGCTTCCATTAGTGTAATTGCCGATTTGACTCTGCTGTATAATTGTGTTCATTATCTTAAGGTTTTCAGGTAATCATTCGATTGACTTTGCGATGTATGTTAATTCTTCTTGTAGTCTCAATATTTTGCGTAGTTTGATTTGGTGAATTTCGTGCTGGTAACACATTGAGTATTTATTCATTTTGTGAATGACCTACATAATTCAAATTGAAATTGAACAGCTATTTTTGTAGGTCGCACTAAAGTGTGTTAATTACCCAAATTGCCACTTTATTTTCAAAAAATTATCTTAAATGTCATTGTATTTTAAAATTTACCCGAAATATCATTGTACTTTCAAAAAGTTATCTAAAATGCTATTGTACTTTAAAACTCACATGATATGCTACAAAACTTGTGAAAGTGTTATCCCGTTTGCCACTTCCGTTAAAAAATATAACTGACTTGATGACATAGCTAACGGAATTTACCACGTGATATCTTGATTGTTATTTTTTTAATCGGGTGTTAACTGAGTAGCAAATAAGATAATATTTTCACTTGTTTAGTGGTATATAAAGAAAGTTTTATAAAACTTTATAAAGTTCTAGTACTATTGTACTTTATAAAACTTTCCTCATATGCTACTAAACTCGTGAAAATATTATCTCATTTGTCACTCCGTAAATACCCAGTTAAAAAAATAACGATAAAGATATCACGTGGTAAATTGTGTTAGCCATGTCATCAAGTCAATTACATTTTTAACGGGGGTGGCAAACGAGATAACACTTTCACAATTTCAGTGACAAATCAGGTGAGTTTTAAAGTACAATAGTATTTGAGATAACTTTTTGAAAGTACAGTGGTATTTCGGGTAATTAACTCCACTAACGTTAATGGAAGTTCGAGTTTGTTCACTGCATAGACTTGTATCTCATCATTCAAGAGGCATGTAGACATTGTTTATGGATCTTTATTAGTTTTCCTTTATTCCTTAAACTTCACATTCTGCTTACAACTAATATGTGAAGTTGATTTTCTCGTTGAGACACATTTTGTTAAGTTTGATTTAATTAATTGCAATTTGTTAAGTTTATTCAAGTTTTTTTGTGTCCATTGAGATATGTTTTGTTGGCCTCCAGATAGCTGTGGGTTTGAATGCTTATATTCCAATATTTTTGTGAAACTTATATATACCAATTGGGATAGGATGTGGTTAAATGAGCTACGATGATTCTCTGGTTGCTAACCATTTATTGTATGCAGAAAAATGGAACTTAAGGGACTGGTTTCTTTTGGAGTTGGCTTCTTCTTTATCATCATTTGATTACTCTTCAATGGCTTTTTGCCAACAGTTACTGATTTTCTACAGGGCATTCCTTCTCTTGGTTAGCTATTCCAACAGCTTTTGGTCATATCGTTCATTGACCGTGATCGTGGAAAAAGAGTCAATGTATAATTTTAATCTAGGGAAGTGCAAGAAGCGGCACATATCGGCTACTTTGTAAGCTTCATAAAATATTGCAGATTAGAGCTCTATTTCTTTTCCCTGTTAAATACTACATAGAGATCATTTACTTCAATTGAAGAGGAAAAAGAAACTTTCTACGGCTTTTCAATCACAGTCCTTGAAATTGAAGGTCGTATGCTATTTATGGTTCTCAATTGTTTCCCTTATTTATTTATTTATTTTTTTTGGGGTGATGATGGCCTATTTTGTAATAGAAGAAATGGGCCTCTTTCTTGAGCAAATTTTGCTTATGTTATAGGATTTTACATAAGGCCAATGAAATTTAGGGATTTATATCGACATGGTTAGTTGAAAATTGAGCCAGAACTTGGTGCTATCGCCGATGGACATGCAGACCACAACATGATCTTTGGGAAAAAAGGTACCTCTTATATTAATTTGCTTTCTATTATACTATTGCCTTCCTTGAATCACTTTATTATTATTATTATTATTATTATTATTATTATTATTATTATTATTATTATTATTATTATTATTATTATTATTTTGGGTTCTCTGCTGTATTTCTGAATCACATTTTTGCTTCGATACTGATGGCATGATTTTTGTTATTCCATCTGATTCTTATAATTGCTTCAGATGTTGTAGAAGTCATACTTAACTTTCTGGGGGCCTAAAAGAAGTGGCTAGGTAGTATATAAGTTTGAACCCAAGGTTAAATCCTCAAGTGCTAATATAGATAATAAATAAATAGAAAATATAAATAATGAATGAATACACTATAAAGAATTATTGGTAATGCAAACCCATTATTGCTTTATTTTCCTTATGAGTAGGATACTATATTCGGAGTATGATCATTGAATGACAGTCCCTTTTTCAGCATTCTTCAGAATCAGTTTACTAAGGAAATTGAGAAAAAGTCATGTGAGTTTAGTATGCAAGAATATGGTTATCCAACACTACCAAAGAACATTCACCTTGAGATTTTCTAATTTTAGTTTGCAAGAGTTGGTAGAATATTGAAATAAATGGCCTATTTTTTAATTTTTTTTATTGAACACCATTATTTTTTTTTGTCAAAGTTTGTGAATCCTTTTACATGAAAATAAAAAAAAAAAATTAATTAGAAATCTAAAGCAATTGGAATTTGTTCGTGTAGTGGACAAAACAACACAAGTGTGCGACATAAGAATGTCACATAATAATGTCTTCTTTTCATGTCCCCCTAGAATTTTTCAACATAATAAGATGATACATCTTGAGTGAAAATGTCAACGTGGCATGAGAATGTGCTTATTGTAACAAAAATAGAAAGAGCTTGAACTGTTCATTTTTCCTTTTTCTGTTAATTTTTTGTTTGCATGTCATTGCAAGAGAAGTATATCTTGTTATGGTTGATAGAAGCGTTGGAAAGAGATATATACCAAAAAGAAAGTTTGTTACATTAGATGACAGAGAAAACTATATGTTGAGATTAATAAACCTTATGCTGGTAAGAATTTAATTTAGAAGTTCATATATATTTTTTATCTTACCACTACTACCGGTGTAATTATTTGGAAGCAGAACATTCAGTGTGTTCATTGGTAGAAGAAAGATTTTTTCTGTTCAACGCTTTTGCATGAATCTTGTTTTGGTATTTTATTGCTGATGAATGTCAACAAAATCTACGTTAAAGAAAGTTGTGGAAGTCTAAATAAAAATCAGGCAATTTTTCTAGACGTTCTTAAATAGCCATTTTTGTCTTCCCAAGAATGCCAAAAAGAAATTGATGATGTTCTTTTGAAAATCTCATTGTCAATCTTTGTTGTTTAATAATTTCTCTATTTCAATCTCAGTCATCATTGTATGTTCAGTTTTACGCCCAAGCGATATTTCAGGTCTTGAAAAGGATGTAGAGGCATTGATCAAGAAATTGAACACATCCAAATTAATAAAAAGAGGTCCAAAGTCTCCAAGAGATGTCATACCAAAGCACTATGAGAAGCCATTGAAACATATTAGCCCACAATACAATACTCGTTTCATTCCAGAAGCTCCTAAGAATCCTTGGTTTCTAGATTAGTAGCTAAGCGGTTTTTGTTTCTTGTAACCTTTTGTATGGAGCCAGGTTGAAACTCATGTATTCACCCTTGTTCATTTCCTAACTTTTGCCTTTTTAGCGCAAGTTATCCTAACGGTCATATTCTACCATAGGAAAGATCTTCTCATTTCTCCGTGAATGTTATCCAACATCTATAATGATGTAAAAAATAGATAAAGGCACGTGCCCTCACTAGTTTTATGTAAAGCAAGAGAAAAACAAGAGCAATTTCCCTACTTGGAAAACCCAGTATATCCTTTTGGAATATATTAGACAATGTAGCCTCAATACTAAACTAGATTCTCCAAACATGATGCAAAGAACATTTACAGGGAATATATACTTTAAATACAGTATATTAGTTTAGTAAAAAATATACAGAGAGTAAAAAAGGGCAGCCAAAAAAGAGAGAGAGAGAGAGAGAGAGAGAGAGAGAGAGAGATTATCCTATAAGAAAAACATCAAAGAGATCTTATTGGTAAAGCATTTGAAAATCACAGTTTTCAGGCTGAAACAGAGCAGGTAAACAGCATTACATAGCAAAATGATAACAAAAATTCATGAATTCTTTGAAAAGAAAAAGGATTCCTGGCTGATTTTGTCTATAGAAAGCATATCAGCTTAATCTCTGTTATTACAAGAAAAGACGATTCAACAAGAAAAGTTACGCTGAAGTAGTCTTCTTTTGCTGAAAGATGACGGCATAGACTGGGACAGCAACACCAATGCTGAATGCAGATAGGACACCAAGAGTCATCTTGAGTTGCTGGTGTTTCATCCTATCCAAGTTGTACATGTGCTTTGCATGAAGGTAATAAGGCTCATCATGGCCATGCCCTCCTCCCATTCTCTTTGCACCCGTTGAATGGATCCCTCTATTCACTGTTACAGATAAACAAATTCCGCAGTTGTTAAGTAAAACAGGAAACATCAGTAGAACTGAAGAATCAGACGAGCAAAATTTATAGAAAAATGCAGTGTAGGTCATTAACCTACCGTTCGAGTAGCAACTCACTCCCCATTCGCTACCTTCATCTTCTTTCAAGCCTTACACATCCATCACAAAAATGTGCCTGGCTTCAAAGCCTAGACACCAATCTAAGTAGAGATGCAAATTTGAGCTTTGTAAAGTTGGATATATGACAGTTATGTGATACTCTAATAGGGATTTTTGAGATGATCCCAAAGTCAGGAACTGGTTGTACCAATACAATGAGATGTTGCAGACCAACTCTCACTATAAAATTTTAGAACTAATTTGCTAATTGAACATATTTGAGGACCAATTGAGCAATCTTTGCTAACTTCGAGTGTTGCCTATTCTTTTAATGTACCGATTTAGCAGTAACAGAGGTTCTAATCCGTGCTGCATAAATATTTTAAATATTTCTTATTCATTCAACCATAATATCATTCTTCTACCCACGCATATAATGGTGTTGATCATCACATGAGCAAATAGAAAAATTATGTTTGATGCTCTTTCAAAGGTGCCGAGTTAGCAATAGGAAATATTATAATCCTTTCTTGCTCCAGGGAATAATAAAGATTTCTTAGAGCTTGTTTGATTCTCATTATGTGGTCAAATTTATAATGGGACATTATAATGAGTTGAAATGAGTGGGGGAGATTTAATTGAAGTTTGAAATGTATGGTGATTGTTGAGCAGTTGTCAAATCAGCAGCCAAATCAGCGGTAGGTGAAATTATAATGGGAAAAAATAATGGGCTTCAAACGATCATTCCACCATACTAATGTTCTAATCATGCATATTATATGGTGTTGGTCATAACATGAACACAACTATGCTTCAGGTTCTTTTAAATGTGCCAAGTTAGCAGTGAAGTATATTCTAATCCTTCCTTGCTTTATAAAGACTCTAAAGAGTTTTTTAATATCAGCCATGCACTACTATTCTAGCCATGCAAAACACAAAAAAAGGTTATGCTGTAATACCATAGTTGCCTGTCCATGCATCTAAGTTCAATGAAAGCAAAATTGTGGAAGAAGTGCAAATCAAATAACTCAAAAAAAAAACATCAGTTACTACTCAAAAAACATCAGTTACTCAGTGAAGTCCTCTGCTGAAGGTATAGAAGCAACTGAAAATTCAAGATGCAGCAGAGTTCTGTGACAATGCAAGAATGTCAAACAGAAATGCAGTATGGTTTTAATTAATGTGAATTCTAATGCAAGTGGTTTAGACAACATAGACTCTAAAGTTCTTCTAAACCTCAATAAATAAAGAGATACACCTAATAAAGTTCACTTAACTGTTTAATTCCCCTTTACATATAAAAGAACATGTCAACTCAGAGATTCTCAAAATGCAATTGGCTTTCAAAATACAGGAGGAGACACACATAACATTATGGTACCGCTGGTGTTATCTATACTAAAACTAAATAACGGCATAATGCCACCAAGAAAGGAAAAGGGGAAAAAAATGATTGCATATGAGGGGTTCACGGAAGATCAATGTCTACCTACACATTGCAAGTTAATCCAACCTTATCTGGAGGGAGATGCATCTTCAGTTGATGTTAGTTCGAGCACGCGACTTGTCTGACTAACTAGGCCATGTGGTATTTACCTATTATCTCCTTTTTAGATAAGATAAATTGATTTCTCGTTTTCCAATAATAAATTCAAACACACATGACCCGTTATCCTTGATTTATCAGTGATGCAAAGTTTCAATCACTTATCTTGCTACTCACCTTTGGCAGTAAATTAAGGACAATCAACTTTTATGTGGTTGATTCTCAATTTGATAACAGTATCAATACAACTTAGATCATTCAAAAAGTTTCGCCGAACAGGAACAGGGTACCATAAAATACATAGACGAAATGAAGAACGGACAATACAAGAATATATCATATTTTTAACCTGATTCTTGAAAGAAAACATAGCCAGAGAACACCAACCGTTTTAAAATTTCAAATCTTTATCCTAGAAGTCAGTGGCAGACACCCTAAAGGAGCATCAAAGACCCCAAAATAGTTATAAACCATAGAACAGCTCACACCACATAATATATAGACACGAAAAGATCTCCTACTTGTTATGTTATTATTCTACTGATACACCTGGACCAACAGAAAGTAACCAGCTGCCCCCCTTTGCGACATGTCCTTTCCACATTTATACAAGTCATTCTATTGGTATAATAACATGCCAATGTGATGGTAAGGGAGTGAGATTGGTTCTAATTCAGTTTCCCCAATAACCGTATAAATGTTGCCAACTAACCGCAAACAACTACGTATGTTCAGCACAATCCGTTCAAATAGCTCAGAATATGCAGAAAAATTCGCAGGAACTTTAAAAAAATTTCCTTTACATCTATCCGTCCGGTGTCTCGACATTACGTGCAGAAAATAAAAAACTTATTTATGTTTGTAAGAATATGTATTTATAAACGAAACAGAGAAAAACATTTTAAACAAATATTCATACAATTTCACACGAAATCTTTTCACAAGAACAATTTTTCGACGATTAAGATGATAATTAAAATACGGAAATATAAACGAGACCTGTTTTCGGGAGAAATGATTGGGTGGAGCCCAAAAGCTTGGAAGCACAGAATCTCATTCCATTGTTCATCGCCATTTTTCTGAGAAATCCTTGTTTGCTGAATGAAAACCAGAGATTTGCTTCAGCTGCAGCGTTTGTATGAGATCAAAATTGAATCGACAGATCGGTAGGGTTTGTTCTATTTCCAATTTGGGGAGACTGTAAGATTATTTCTCCTAAGACTGTAAGACTATTTCTTGTAACCACGTGATTAGTACGTGCAATACTTGTTGGGCTACTGCATTTTGACGGGTTCTCAGGATTCGATTTTATCCTGGTCGAGCAAGTGACCAGCTTGCGTGAAGTTTGGCAGAACTCAACCACAAAAAAAAAAATTTCTTCCTTTATTCTCCCCTCCTAGTTTTTGCACCCTTGCACGGCCAAATTTTGCTGGCATAATATAAAAGTAAGAAATATATTGAGTGTTAAAAAATAACACTACATAGGGTGAACATTGACTTTTTTAAGTATTAGCCCAACATGAGATAGAGATTAACGTTGACTTTTGTTGATAGCCATAACATACCACACAACCAACCAAAACTATTGGTGAATTTTTAATACAAGATTGCCTATGGAATTGAAATTAACTAATCAGAACAATTTTAAATTTTTCTAAATTCAAATATAAATTGAAACATCAAACAAAAAAAAAATATAAATGGAAACATAAATCATAAACCCACTTGAATATAAGTGGCTGAGTGGACTCTTTTTATTCACAATGAATTATAATGAGAAATTATAATAAGAAAAATTTGAAATTTATTGTTATAAATGAGTAATAGTTGATCAAATCAGTAGTATGTAAAATTATAATGTGTTTTATTTTTCAAAAATATTATAATGTGTTTTGAAAAAAGTAAATCAAATAAATAATTCTATTTGGACAAATTAATAGACAAAAAGTGTAATAAAATAAAAATATGACTCATGTATACCACTGATAAAAATTTAGTGTGATGTATTAAAAAGTAAAATCATAACATGTGTCAATCTTATTTAAGTTTTTATATACCTTTTTATTCAAATAGCACAACTCGAATCAAATACCACTAAACAGGAGCTGAGTTTTTACATTAGAAACAATCATAAGGCTTCCGTAGTGTAAAAAAAATTAAAAAAAAAAATATTGGTGTACGAATGGTTCAAGCATTCTACACACAACCTCACCAACTCGCCAATGCGAGACCTCTCTACCACAACTGTTTCTCAGCCTTCTATAAACAATTGCCATCTCCGTGTAGTAACTTGCAAAGGAAATTGTACATTAGCATCGTTAATCAGCACACATGGGTTTTAATTTGACAGTACTGGTGCAAGAAAGAAAGAAATTTCCATTAATTCCAAATGCAGCAGATTTGCGATGGATTACTGGTGCAGCTCTAGTAATTCAAACTTCAAACCAATTTGGAGAAGGATGCGGTCTGATCAGGTTGTAAATCTCCATTAATCTAAAAAGGGACCACTTTTGGAGACTGATCTGCTCAGATCCGGCCGTAGATCTCCAGTAATTCCAGGATCGACTATTTTGGAAATGGATACGATCTCATTGGGCTGTAAACCTGTAAGTTTTAGTTACCGATCTTCAATCTCCACTTTATTAATTGACCGAACTACTATAATGCCGGATGGCCGCAGGAACGGTTTAATACAACAATAATTATTTTCAGATGTTAATAAAATATTTGTTCAACAAAGTGTGCAGTATAATTACGTTAAATTAATTAATTAACAAATTGAGCATAATCAAGTTAAAATGATTTGATGCCTAGACCTTTGTAGTCTACCATTAGTCAGGGTTTGATTCCCCTCCCCTAAAATTCCCTTGTAACATGCAAAAAAAGTTAAAATGATTTGATGAACTACTTTCAATGTACTCGTTGAATTAAGATTATTTTCTACAAAATAAGCTCATTTTCAATGAGTTATAATAATTTAATTAAAATAATTTAATGGATTTGAGCTAAGTTAATTAAATAAACTAATTAAGCACAATTGAGTTAAATTATTCAATGGAGTTGAGGTAGATCAATTAAATGAACCTATTATGCATAATTCAGTTTAAAAAGTTCAACGAATTAAGCTTATTTCCAATGAATTCATTGATTCAAGTTTACCTTCAACAAATTTTAAATGAGTTAAAATAACCGTGTTAGAATAATCACTGGAATTTAGTTAGATTAATTAATGAACTAATGAAGCACAACTAAGTTAAAATACTACAATGGAATTGAATAAAATTAATTAGATGAAATGGTTAAACAGAAATGCGCTAAAATAATTCAATGGAATGGAATTAAGTTAATTAAATTAATTAGATGAACTAATAAGCACAGTTGAGTTCAAAAAACTCATTAAGCTTATTTCAAATATATAAGCTACTTTCAATGAGCTACAATAATGATTGAGTTAAACATATATCTCAAACATAAGTCAATTAGTTCAGTTAAATTAAGCTAGCTAATCCATATACATACATGTAATATAACTCACAGTGGATAAGGTCAAGTTAATTTAAAATATTTCTGTGACTTAAAGTGGAAAAGAACTAACGTAGATCTGAAGTAATAAGCTTCATAATATATTTTTAATTTCTTGGACCTATTGCAATCGTACTATCTTATCTTGCCCATACATTTCTGGTTCTTTAGCGGCATACTTTCTGTTTGCAATTGATTGGGCTCTATTTCAATGGAATTGAGTAAAATTAATTAGATAAAATAGTTAAGCGCGTTTAAATAATTCAATAGAATTGAGTTAAATTAGTTAGATGAACTACTTCAGAACAACTAAGTTCAAATAACTCAACAGATTAATTAAGCTTATTTTCAATGAGTTAAAATAATATTTGAATTAAAAATATAGTAAACATAAGTCAATTAATTCAGTTAAATTAGGCTAACATATATACACATGTAATATAACTCAAAAATGTGTCGTAGTAATAATTTGTATTATGAGTTAAAGAAAAAACAATTATAGTAAATGTCACCTATGAACTCGATATCCACGTAGATGAATAATTTATTTACTTCCATTACATTAAAATGGATAACATAATAGAAGTAGCTATAACATTTAGGCTAAAAACTTTTACATGTTTGAATTTGTAGTTTATGCATGCATTTTGCCACGTCAAGATGGGAAAACATATAGATCAGCCAAGGCATACATATATATCTTGCCCACGGCATAGGTAAACTTCAATTGTGCATATTATGCTTTGTGAAAATGGATAAATAGATGTTAAAAATTTATGCTAGAACTCCATTGGAAGAGTAATATAGATTAATGGACTAAAAAACTAACCTCCAATTCAATCAAGACCAGCTTAGCTATTTATAGTTTGGATTTGTTTTCATATTCCGGCATGTCCCTTTTCCTCCCAATTTGAATCTTGATTGCCCAGCTTGCTCAATTCCCCTTAACTTCCTTTAGCAAATTTACCAACGGATGATGCATGCCATCTCATGTAGCCTTTTGTTCTCTACCGCAGTGCTCATTCAAACTCTCTGCTACAGCCAAAAAAAGAGGTAAATTTTGTGGGTTTAACCTGTCTTTTCATTTTGAGAAATACATGGTAGATCTTGTTGTTTCTTGACCTTTAACACTTTCAGCGATTGCCTTTATCACATTATTGAAGGGCAGCCTCACGTTCTGGGACCATCCTCTCGCCAAATTATTCAGATGTCTTCAACTTCTGGCATCAAAATAAAAATTGATGGTAATGTGCTTGTTTCTGTTTTCATTCTTTTACAGCCTACATGTGATGCTTAGTGGTTGATTTCTTTGTTTAGATGACACAAGAAAAAAAAAAAAGGAAAGAACGTCGTGTATCTCTCGATGCTGTCGCCTTCCGATCTACATCCAATCTGGCGTCACTGGCAGCAAGAAATAGTGCAGAAAATTGAACATCAAAGTTGGCCACTACAAACAAATCAGAAAATGTACATCATGCAGCCGCTTCAATGACGTTCAATGTAGTAAAACAAATCAGAGATGGAGGGTAACAACTTGCAAAGAACAACTAAAGCCAATTGGTTGGAAAATATTATGTAAATATCTATATCACAGTTCAAGAGCAAGAATAATTTTTGGAGATATGTTTATAGTGGTTGTACATGGTTTGCAAACTGCCGGGAATTTGTGGAAGTGGGCATTTTAGTTGAGGGTGCTTCAAATTTTGAAACTATTGGTTATTACACGTAAGAAAGGAGGGAAAGAAATGTTGGTTATGCAAAAAAGATAAAAATATTACTTGGCTCTTATGCAAAATGCATGTTATTAAACTGCCTGTTGCCTGTTGGTGACCGATTTTAGTATTCTATGAAAATGGGGTAGTGGGTCAAAAATATAACTGCAAAAAAAATATAAGAAAACTAATGGGTGGTTATACATAATAATAATAGCAAAAAAAGAAGAGAGATTTTCTATATATAGAGATTGTTCTTTTCATTTTTCAATTTATTATATTCTCAAGTTTACAGTACATAAAACAAGAATTTCAATTTTCAAATGGTAACGTCTGATACCGTCACAAGTTTTGCCAAAAGCTTATTTTAAAACTTAAACGAAAGACTTTTGAGGTTGATATTCCACGTTAAACCATAATAAATTAGCCATTGATGATGCCAAAAAAAAAAAAAAAATCCAAACCTTTTGTTGGTTCATGTAGCTACCATGTTGAATCATAAAAGCCAAGAATTT
>CAVNYN010273823.1:0-17903 GCA_963692815.1 Nyctanthes arbor-tristis
AAATGATCTATAGAGGTTAGCATACAAGAAAGTATTTAGTTGAACTACGTATTTGTTATATTAACCAGTTTCTTACCTGACTCGTGTTTTGGCTTGACTTTAGCAGGTGCAAGTAGTTATGCTAACAGACATCTTGTTTGTGTTTGATTAAACATAAACAGAAGGTTGTGTTCATGGAAAAAGTGGCTTTTGTTTGCCAAAAGAAAGCTTTGTTAACAAGAACGGGCCTCTGTTAGCAAAGAAGGTGCCTCTGTTGACATAAAGATGCCCCTGTTGTCCCTGTAAACAAAAACTGAGATGTCTTTGTTAACAAAAAAGTAAGATGCCTCTGCTAACAAAGAAGGGGCATCTGTTAACAAAAAAGGGGTCTCTGTCAACATAGGAGAGGACTTTGTTAACAAAAAAGGACATTTGTTAATAAAAAGAGGCTTCTGTTAACAAAACTGAGTGCCTCTGTTAACAAAGAATGTGCCTCTGTTGACAAAAAAGGGGGTCTCTGTTGAGATGCCTCTGTTAACAAAGAAGGGGCCAAAAGGGGGACTCTGTTAAAGATGCCTCTGTTAACAGAAATAGAGGCCTCCGCTAGTAAAAATTGAGATGCCTCAATTAACAAAGAAGTGGCCTCTGTTAACAAAAGAGGACTCTGTTAAAGATGCCTCTGTTAACAAAAAAAGAGGCTTTTGTTAATAAAAAGGGACCTATGTTAACAAAAAAAAGCCTCTGTTAATAAAAAGTAAGAGGCCTCTGTTTGAGAGAACTTGGACTAAAAGGTTTCTCTCTTACCAAAAAGGCAACAGGTGCCTGGTGATTCGAAATAAGATCGATGCATAATGTTGAAGTTAACGATCCCAGCTTCCTTGCACTATGCCTAATAAGCATCTTAGATACGCATATTTGAAGATAGATTAGTTTCTGCTGGCATTGGGGTATTTTATTACGCTTTGTAGTGACGATGGACATAATCTGGACAAGGTTCTACTGCGCTCGTCATTCAACCTTGCAGTTGCCGTGCCATCAGTCTAATATCCGAGAAATCGCATACGCTTAGCATTTCAGATCAAGTTTTATGATCGTTTGGCTTCGACTAACATTAGTTTCTGCTGGCATTGAGGTATGTTATTACGCTCTATTGTGACGATTAACATGTTAGTCGAAGCCAAATGATCATCAAGCTCGGTCCGAAACGCTAAGCGTATGTGATTGCTCAGATATTAGACTGATGTCACGACAATTGCATGGTTGAATGACAAGCGCAGTAGAGCCTTGTCCAGATCATGGACATCGTCACTATAGAGTGTAATAAGATACCCCAATGCTAGCAGAAATCAATCTATCTTCAAACATCCGTATCTAAGATACATATTAGGCATAGTGCGAAAGAATTGGGCTCGTTAACTTCAACATTATGCATCGATTTTATTCGAAATCGCCAAGTGTCTAAAGCGTTTTTGCAATAGAGATAACTTTTATTTCAAGTTCTTGCAAACAGAGGCCTCTTTCTCGTAAACAGAGGCCTCTTTTTCAATAAACAAATGCCTCTTTTTCAATTAACAAAGGCCTCTTTTAACAGAGGCATCCCACTTTTTATTAACAGAGGCCTCTTTTTGTTAACAAATGTCCCTCTTTGTTGGGACATTTGTTAACAGAGGCCCCATTTTTCTTTTTTGTTAACATAAGCATCTTTAACAGAGTCCTCCTTTTGTTAACAGAAGCTCATTCTTTGTTAACAGAGACATATTAGTTTTTATTAACAGAGGCATTTTTTTGTTAACAGAGGCCCCTTCTTTGTTAACAGAGACATCTAGCTTTTCTGTTAATAGACGCATCTCAATTTTTGTTAATAGATGCCCATTTTAATTAACAGAGGCCCTTTTTTTGTTAACAGAGACAATTTTTTATTAACAGATGCTTCTTTTTGTTAACAGTGACTCCTTCTTTGTTAACAGAGGCCCCCTTCTTTATTAGTAGAGGCATCTCACTTCTTTGTCAATAGAGGCATCTCAATTTTTGTTAACAGAGACAAAATTTGTTAACATGGGCACCTTTTTATGTAGACAGGGGGATGCATCTCTTTTCTTAAACAGAGATATATGATTCCATAAGCAAAGACATATTTTTATGTTGACAAAGGCCTCTTTTTCAATAAACAGTGGCCTCTTTGATAAACAGATGCCTCTTTTTTCTTAAATAAAGACATCTTTTTTATTTAAACATACGTATCTCTTTTCCTAAATAAAGGTATATGATTCCATCAACAAAGACCTTGTTTATGTAGACAGAGGGATGCATCTCTTTTCCTAAATAGAGGTATATGATTTTATAAATAGAGATATATTTTTATGTAGACAGAGGCATCTCTTTTTATATTAGTTAACGCAAATAGAGACCTATCTTTAGGTAAACAAAAGTATCTTTTTTTCATAAATTGGGGAATCTTTTTATGTAAACAAAGGCATCTCATTTCTTAAATAGATATTATTTATAGATTTTGTCTAAACAAATTTTAAACA
Organism: Nyctanthes arbor-tristis; assembly: GCA_963692815.1. Classification (NCBI taxonomy): domain Eukaryota; kingdom Viridiplantae; phylum Streptophyta; class Magnoliopsida; order Lamiales; family Oleaceae; genus Nyctanthes; species Nyctanthes arbor-tristis. The sequence continues at coordinate 2,511 of CAVNYN010273823.1, forward strand.
GATATGTCTTAATAAAGGGTTGTTAGACAATCTATCCGTTAAACTGTGCTTCTATTTATCTAACTTCTGTTTACATGATATGTTTGTTTTAGTGCTCTTTGTTTACCTGACTTTTGTTTACAAATTGACTCAAAGGAACATCATTTTATCTATCTAATTAACGAGAGACTTCTGTTATAGTGCTTTTCTGTTTAACTGAATTCTGTTTATAAACTGACTCAAAAGACCTCTGTTACTATCATGCTATCTAATTAACAAAAGATATTTGTTACCATATAAAAGTGGCCTTTATTAAAAACGTAACAGAAAATGGATGTGTCTATTAACAAGAGTTGCCTCCGTAAAAAAAAGAAAAAGAAAAAGGGTATCTCCTTTAAAAAGTGGTCTCTGTTGACAAAATGCGTATGTTAATAAAAAAATGTATTTGTTTATACAAGCGGTCTCTATTAAAAAAAGTGAACTCTGTTGATAAAGAGGCATATGTTAACAAAAGAGGTCTCTGTTAAAAAGTGGTCTCTGTAAACAAAAGTAGTCTTTATCTGTTAAAAAGTGGCCTCTGTTGAAAAAGTCATCTCTTTTAACATGAGACATATGTCAATATAATAGAAAAAGCTGTCTCTATTAACAAAAAAAGTAGCCTCTATTAAAAGATGTCTCTGTTAACAAAAAATGGACATCTGTTAACAAAAAAGAGGCTCTGTTAATAAAAAGTGAGATGCCTCTGTTAACAAAGAAAGGATCTCTGTTAACAAAAAATGACCTCTATTAAAAGATGCATCTGTTAATAAAAAATGGTCTCTGTTAAAAGATGCCTCTGTTAATAAAAAAGGCATCTGCTAACAAAAAGAGGCCTCTGTTAAAAGATGCCTCCATTAACAAAAAAGGGGGTTTTTTTTAACAAAAAAGTAGCCTCTATTAAGATATGCCTATGTTAACAAAAAATGGCCTCTGTTAACAAAACGACGAAACTGTTAAAAGATGTTTCTGTTAACAAAAATGAGGCCTCTATTAAAAAAAGTGCCTCTGTTGACAAGCACTTACCGTTGACAGAGAAGGCCACACCGGCGTGAATCAGTGCGCCACCGCCACCATTTGGTGACCGAGCCTAAACCCACTGACGGAAACCAATGACAACGACAACGACTCAAACTCTAGGCATGGAGTAATGAACGTAATGGGAGTTTTTTTTTTTTCTTTTTTGCAATTTTTGATGAGGTTGTGTAGCATTCAGCTCTCTTCATTATAAATTCTCTACAATTTGATTCAGCAAAAGAGCATCAAACAAACTGTATCAAACTGTGGAGAATTTATAATGAAGAGAAACGTAGAATGTGTATTGTAAATATAAAAATGTTTAAAATATGTAATTATAATTGAATAGTTATCAAATCAAATGTCAAATCAAAGGTAGATAAAATTATAAATTGGTAAAACAAAGATATTAAACAAGCCCGAAGACATCTTGGAGCACTTAAATTGCAATCAATTCCTTGAAAAGAGTGCATGGAACTTACTAAGTACCACGGACATAATAGAATAGAAAAATATGAGATATTGATATGAGGAAACCCTTTTGGGGATGGTGATATGGATGGTACGATGACCATCAATAAAGAAGGCTATTGTTGCCTTCTGAAATTTATGAACATCAAATTCTTGCTTCACATCTTTGATTATTGATTCATGTCCCCTCATTCTTCCCCTTCTCTGTCGATGGTAAGTGGTTTAGCGTGGCCGGAATTTTTCGTTGGGCGGGGGTGGAGGAGGGGTGGGTTTCGGGGGACTCGAGGGAGATGGGTTTCAGAGTGAATTTTGGTTTTAGAGGGTGGGGTGGATTTTGACTAAATTTTGGGTTTTAAAATTTAAATAGTGGGTAAGACAATTTCTTTGTATCAGATTGGAAAAGATAGCCTGCGTGGGTTGCCATCTCATCGCCACATCTACAGTTCTCTCCATGTGGGGGAGACCGTCTTTTTGGTAGAAAAATTGCCATATATATTGATGCAGAAATACTATTTGTACATACTTTTGAGAGATATGTGTACAAATTTTAAGATAAAATTCTGGAACTCTAGGAGTAGTACTCCTAACTAACTAAGAACTCAATGTGAGATTCTAGGCTCAAATTAAATAACAATCTAGTATTTCACCTGTGCACTGCATGAATAGTGAAATTTGTAAGAATTCGTAAGAATAGAATTATATAAGTATACGTAAGAATAGAATTATATAAGTATACTTAAAAAAACAATAGCTCACAATAATTAAAGCTGAATATATAGACTAACAAAATGCAAGGAATCCAAATCCAAGGACATTATATTATGACATTTTTTACAACTTTGACAGATTTATATCCTGTTTCTTCTTCGATAGATAATAAAACTATTTTACATCTTGAAAATATCGATATACAACTATAAACTAACTACACAACAAAGTGAAGTGCATAGAGAGCATCATTCCAAATCATTGCAACATATATACATAGTTCAATCATGTATATTACAATCAATTTATATAATACTAACGAATTAAACAAACATAAAGGCATTCATGGACAGTTTTAAGGCGCAAAATGTCGTTGCCTGTTTGACGGGCCACTATTCAGATTGATTTAGCTATTCTTTGTCAATTGATCAATGTAATTAATTAATTAATTATTAATTGAAGACGAATTAGCTTGACAATGAAACTGGAAACACATCTATATTGATGGAAAAGTTTAACTATTAATTTATTAAGTATGGAATTTGTTTGTGCAAATTCAGCCTTATTTGCTTTATTTTTTTAATCTTTGTTTGGGCTATTCAATTTTTCCTTTGGGTGCATTTTTGACTCTGACAGGAGCCACTTGGAAAGCTGAGAAATGATAATTCATTATCACACATTTCTTCCCCTGCAAGTTGACAGCAGCCAAAATTGATGCTGATTGTGAATTTTCCCAGGCAAGAATTTATGTATAAAGCAACATAACGATTAATTACATTGTTTATGTTAATCACATTGTTTATTAGTTAATATAATAACACTTATTCAATATTATTTGCTCCATCACTGCTATGGCCCAATTTCAGAAATTTGCATAAATTTCTATACAAATAATACAATGGTCAATCCAATCTACCACACATGAAATATTAGAATGAATTACAACTAACGCGTAATTAACTCCACTTGGAAAACTATATTGCAATGTAAGAAAGTAGAAAATCAAACCTGTATACCAATGCACAATGGGGGCCCTCTCGTCCTTCCGTATTCAAATCAATAATTATAAGTTTGAACCTTTGAAATATGTATTCTTCTTCATCCGTGCCTCAGTCAGGAATTGGAAGAACAGATATCGCTTCGCTCTTAATATTCTTGTGAAATTTTACGGAATATTGATTAGTTTACAATTTCTTTTTTATTTGTTTCTGTTAATAACCTTTTTATTAAATTAAGTTGAAAACTTAATTAATTAATTATTAATTGAAGACGAATTAGTTGGACAATGAAACTGGAAACGCATCTATACTGATGGAAAAGTTTAACTATTAATTTAGCAAGTATTATGTTTTTTATTGTTTTATATGGTAATATTATTTCTATGCAATTAGCATGAATTTATTATTACAAAAACTAATATTAAAGTTAAAACTACATTACAGTTAAAAATTTATATATTTTTTATGTGTGTGTACATATATATATATATATATATATATATAAAAGAAATTGAGTAATTTCTCAACAGCAAATTTAAGTAACACGATAAATAAATATACAATAAATATGTAATATAGATCGGGACGAAGTTAAGCTAATGATAATGTTCTTATCAAAAGTTTAGTTGTCCAAATTTCGATATCTTCAAAACAATATATGAAATTAATTAACCATTCAAAATTAGCAAGGCCAAGTACTAATAATCCCTTGAACAAAGTATCTAAAGCCTTTGATTTGTACTCATTATAGTGATATATGAGAAAATTGTAGAAAAAGGTGAAAACAAAGTGATAAAATCTTACTTTTACAAATGTTAACTACAGAAGAACAAAATATAATAAGCGTCTATCCGGGAAATATGCAATAATAATATATGTTATATCCAAAATAAACCGAACTTACTCATGTTGTATAATCTGTTCAAAAGAGGACTTCTAGGATAGTGCTTACACCCTATTGCATTCATATCCATAGTCGTCAAAAAATAAGAAATAAAAAAAAATGCTGATAAATACTCACATGCTTTGTTAATACATTGTGAAATTATTAATAACGTGAAAACGATTTTACACTGTCACACATTTTGCATCATATAGGGATCATTTTGGTAACCTACATTTTATGTTTTAAGATTTTTTTTTTAATTGTGTTGTATAATATGTCCAAAAGAGGTATTCTAGAATAGTGCGTACACCCCATTGCATTCATATCCATAGTCGGCAAAAAATAAAAAATAAAAAAATTTCTGATAAATACTCACATGCTTTGCTAATACATTGTGAAATTATTAATAATGTGAAAATGATTTTATACTGTCACGCATTTTGGTCATTTTGGTAACCTACATTTTATGTTTTAAGGATTTTTTTTTTTTTAACAAATCAATATTCGAGTCACCTATATTATATAATGCAAAAAATGAGCCACAGCTTCAAATCCATTGGCAAAAAAATTTACCGGAAGGAGAGGGGGGGAATTGAGTTCGTTGATAATACCCGGAAACCACACCGTTAAGTCATGTTAAAAAATCCAACGGCTAAAAGATCATACTCGTTTAAAGTGTATCAAATTTAATTTCACAACTCTTGCTCTATAACAAAGATTTATTTCAAAATCAGTGATTTCATTGACAATATCTGAAAACCACACCATTAAGTCATATTAAAAAATCCAATGGCTAAAAGATCATACTTGTTTAAAGTGTATCAAATTTCACAACTCTTGCTCCATAATAAGATTTATTCAAGATTTATTAAATTGTCATACGTTTTCTCTTGCCACATAACAAAGATTCTACACAAATAAATAAATATATTGCAATCATTTATTTCAACAAATCCATTAAAATATTATTATAAACATCTCAAGATGTCCTTGAAACTAACTTATTTGATATAAATTAGAAAAACATAATAAAATGGATATCCCAACAGTGTCCAATCAAATCTCATAAATAAGTGAAAATATTGGATAAGAAGGCCTCATCACAGTTCAAAAAGTGGAGAAAATTAACAATCTTCAAGCATCTTTTTTTTTTATTATCATCCTTCGTGTTTTATTACTTGATAGCTGTGAAGACAAAATTCCATCAGTAGTCTATGTGTCGACGTAAAATAGAAAAATAGTAAAAAAAAAAAGTTCTCAAAGTTGCAATTGGATTGGTAACCATTAGTCACATTGTATATTAGTTAATATAATAACAACTATTCAATATCATTGGCTCCATCACTATTTTCATAAAAAATTAACTAACCTCTTCATAGATGAAGACCATCTCTATTTTCTATTTAAATGATGTTTTAATTTTTAATTATTTTTATATGCTTTTAAATCAAGTCGTTATTATATTACTTATTTTGTGTATAATAAATATAGATAAATATGGTTTAACTAATATTTTATAGTTGACAAAATTCATATTACGGTATGGTATAGTGAAAAATGAATTTTTTGATTCGCCAGGTTTAGGAATAGTAATGGGTCGGGTCTAGATTGAGTATGCTATTCCCATTACCTTACCTATCAAAATATTTTTTTATCTTATTCCCATATCCATCCCCATTTAAATTGGGCACGGGCTTGGGACTGGCCGGTTCAGATAATTACCAATTTATTGGCCTATTTGAATATCTATTTATTTTTATTTTCATTTTTTACTTAATGAATAGTATTATAAACAAAGGGAGTATCCCCGAGATGGAATTACGATTGCGATTGAAATTACCAAGCTTTTTTGATAAATTTTATTATCTTTTACTTTTCAAACTATTAGAATTTTTGGTAAATATTTTTGTTTTTTTACATATTTTTGTTTCTTACAAGAAATGGTTAAATGGACCGGATACGGGTAAAAAATGATAAGCTTTGCTGACCTATTTTCAAGTCGGGCCGATTTTCCTTATTCCTTCCCCGAACTAATAGCCTGTTTAGTCGGATATTCTCCGTCTTAATAGGATCGGATACCCAAGGATATCGGGTTTGACGAGTTTTTTTACCCTCTCTTCTGAGTTCACTTAATAACATCCCATATCGAGTAAAATATAATAATAACTATTATTTTACAATAAGATAAACGAAATATTACAGTTCAATGTGGCTAACTATACATTATTTAACATTTCGTACTAATGTTATATATAATTTGATTTGATATCTCCCGTGCAAGTACAATGCACAAGTGAAAATATAGTTGATAAATAAAAAACACTCTTTGGAGTAGAGATGGCACTAGATTGGATTAAGGCGGATGGGGCACCGATCCGTATTACTCCACGAAAGATTTACAAAACCATGATCTGCTCCACGATCTACGACTTGTGGATCAGAACAGATTGGATCCAATCACAGATTAGACCAGATCAATATTGTGATCCACTAACCGATTCATGAAACTTTTTTCTTTCTTTCTTTGTTTTTTTAAAACACCATACATGATACATTACACTATTGTTATCTCCTTAATTTTCACATTATTATAGATTATACTACAATCAATTTTAACAGTAAAATGAAATTAAACTAATATCAAGTATCAACGGTCAACATGGCCGTTCCAAGGTTTTATAGGGCCTTAAGCAGCTTTAAACTAAAATTTTGTGGGGCTGTTGGCCAAAACCTATATAGAAAAATTTATTTGTAGAATCTATTAACAAATTAAATATATAAATATGGTAGTCATATGAATTAAACTGATTATTAGTTACACTTAGCAATTAATTTTTTAATTTGTCAATTAATAAATGTCGCTTCTATATATTCTATTAGATACTTAAAATATAAATATTTAAAATTTTAGTAATAATTTTTTTAATTTCAAGGCCTTTTTTATTGAGTCATAGTTGAGGGTCCTAAGCGACAGCCTAAAAGACCTATGCTCAAGTACTTTTATGATTAAATCATAGTTTAATAAATAGAAAGGAAAAGTGTAACGCCCCGAAGTTGAAAAAGTGTTCGAGTCTCTAGTTTGACTTTTCTTATTAACTTTTTAAAATAATAAAATGCGGAAAAAGACAATTTAATAAAGTTTTGACGAGTGTGGAAGATTACCATAGAATATCAATCCTTGAAAATTGTAACAAAATAAATACAGATCTCAAATGTTTTCTCTATGATTAACAGACAATTTCTAAAAGATTAATTTTTCAAAACATAATTTAATTGTGGCTACTGCTCGTCATTCCACCACTGGCTCCGAAACCTGAAATTTATTAGATTGAAAATAATGAGTATTTTAAATACTTAGTTAACCTTGAGCATCATTTACATTCATATTATAATAATACACACAACCATGCAAACTAACATGCTTTTTAATAAGCATGAAATTCATATGCCTTTTTACAGACCAACATCATAAAGCGACTCTTAATAGGTAAGACCTTTTAATAGGTCTAATATATCACTTATGCCTTTTAATAGACAATAACATAAAATTCACATTAATCATGTATATCACTATAATATGAATCAAATAATAGTGCGCACGTTTAATAGAAATAATATTTTAAGTAAAGGAGTCTACCTTGTAATGTTTCAAGTTGAGCTCTAAATTCTTGAAAAATAAGTTTCTCAACTATCCAAGCGCTCCGTCTAGCTAATAAAGGAAATTAATTATGGTTAAAATTCATAATTTAAAGTTTTATGGTATAATTAAATTTTAGGGACTAATTTGTAGATTCATAAAAGTTAAAGGATATTAAAATTAATTATCTAATTAGTTTGGGGGTTCATTTAATTTGAATTAAAAGTTTGAGGACTTATGTGATTATAATTAAAAGTTCTAAGGACTAATTATACAAAATTTAAAAGTTTGGGGTTAATTGAATAATTTTATAAGTTTGGGGGCCAAAATGTATTTATTTAAAAGTATTGGGGACTGAGTTTGATTGAGATAACAAATTTAGAGTTAACTTAAAAGTCTTGAGAATTCTTGGGGTCAAGACTAGAATTGACTATTAGTTTAGGGCTTATTTATATGTTATTAAATCTTTTAGAGACCAAATTGAAATAACCATTCTATAAAAATTTAGATCTAATATCACTTGGTCAAAACCCAAAGAAGAAACACAGAGTCGTTCGAGATGGAGGGGGGTTCGGCCCTTGAGCTCCAAGCCAAAAAAATCCGGCCAAACTCAGGCGAATCGGAGAAGAAATGGGTGGAACAGATAGCCGTCGATGAGCTCTACCCATGGAGGTAAGTTTTTAAAGATATGGTGGTGGTTTTAGGAGAAGACGGTAGGCCGTCATGGTGATTTTCCGACGGGTGGGTGGCTTTCCGGTCGAGATATTTACATATTCGTATTCCTCACAGCGAGAGGAAGCCATAGATACACATTTTGCGTTTTTTGGTGAAGGAATGAAAATCGACCAATATGGAGTTGCTCGGTTTCGACCGAGCCACACGGTTTTTGCAAGCTTTTATTATTTTTGATGTTAATAGTTGAGAAATATGATGATTTCTATAATATATGTATGAAGTATTTTGATTTTTTGATGAGTATATTCATTTAGTATGATTAATAGTATGAATATGGAGTGGCGAATGCTGATCTTTAGTACAAAAATAGGAATAATGGAAGGAGTTATTTGTACTTGATTTTCTTTGTCTTGAGTTGAGAGATGAATGCTGATCTCTAGTACAAAAATAGGAATAATGGAAGGAGTTATTTGTACTGGATTTTCTTTGTCTTGAGTTGAGAGATGTTGGAACTTCTTGAGTAGCTCCTTAGGTGTTGTTGATACTTGAAGCTTGTTGATGTTTTCTTGTCAAGAGAGGGGCCATTAGCTTGAGAGATATAGGTGGAAAATAAGTTGCAGTAACAAATACGGAGAGAGAGGATTACATAATGTCTTTTGCCTCAGCTCAAATGAGTGAGTGTCTTGGTTGGGTTTCTTATATAGGGTGTAATTGGAGAAGACTTGGGACTAAAATGTAGTTCTTTGGTAAGTTTTGGCATAAGAGAAATCATAGAAGGTTGAAATTTTATTGTATGATTCTCAATTTGATTGGTATATATAATATTCGATTTATTTGTTGGAGTTAACTCGTCATAAATTATTTTGGTAATTTCAAATTATTGGAACCGAATTTGGATTAGTTGTTATAATACAATTTTTCCATTCCAGTAATATTATTTGATTTTGTTTAAACGGGCACGTCTTTCAAATCTATTGGGGCACGTCATAGAGACACGTGGATTAAAATAAAAAATTTTAAGTAGAAAAATTCTCGATCCCTATATAAAAGTAACCTCAACAGTCAACAGTTAACATGACAAGTTGGCAATATCCAAATCTATGCACAAAACAGGTAGATAAAGACAAGAAAATTTTCTCGTGTCATTGGGTTCCATTTATGTGTTTATTGCCATCTCTAGTTGGCTGAAATCTCAAGTTAAACTTTTTCTTCTTTTTTTTAAAACCGGATCGGATCAGGCTAATCCATGAACGTATGGTGGATTGCAAAATCAACTACGATTTGCTCTACTGATTCACGGATCGGAAATTTTTTTTTCAAATGAATCAGGTATCTGTCGGGTCATAGAACGGATTAGATTTTTCTGACATTCTTACATGGAGACAATTGTACGAAATGTGATGTGATGTAATGAAAAGACCTGAGCATTGCAACTCGAGAAGTTAGCCATATTTTTTTTTCCTTTTCTTCAGTCGATCCAATTCCAACTGCTGCTGACACTTTCTGGATTTGCAGTAAATAAGGGGAGGGGTCCAGTTGTCCTTTTTTTTTTTCCTCTTAACATTTCAACAAAACGAATCAGGAGAATTTGACCTTACATATATACGACAATTAACAAAAGTTGGCAGTCTTGAACTCAAGTGGATACATGAATGAATTTGCATAAGTGAATCTGATAATTTGGCTATTTTTCAATGGCTCCCCGTGATTTACTAGACAATCATCATAAGACAGTCTGTCGAAGGATCTTGGATTCACCATTCTTGCAGATGCAAACCATCCACAATGCAGGTGAATATTTGAAGGTGCACAGCCAGACACACAGGTGTTCACAATCTCAACGACATATTCCGGGATTCCCGAACTCGAATATATGCTTTGCGAAATGCTTATGTCCCGATTAGAGCAAATCCCTAGTGAGAATTTTTTTACGTTAAATAACTAGGACTGACAGTACAATACATGGATGATGGATCTGTCTAGCTATCAAATGACATGTTCAATTAAATCTTATTATCTCTGGGACGCGATGATCTACTTGCCGTAGCATAAATAATGTTATTCGACAAGAAAAGTTCTCAAGGACAAGGTGGAAAACTTACCATGTAACATTAGTTTTCTGTGAGTGAGGTACATATTTTCTGGTTTGAATTTTGTGATGTTGCTATCACCTTCATTAGCACAACGAAAAAACCTACCTGTCAAAAGAGAAAATTAGGATTATGAGAATTTTTATAAGGTATTCGACTTATTATTAGACAAGATGACCGGGTCAATTATATATCTAAACGTGCTTAACATATTGAATTACAATTCACCTGAATGAAATCTGATATTGCAGATTATAATCACGACGAGTGCCAAGAAGCACAAGAAGACTTGAGCACAACCCATAATTTTCTTGATTGGCTTCTCGTGAAAAACCAATTTTCCAAGTGAATATTTCGCAAGGTCCCCTTCTTATAGGAGAGGGATCCCAATAAAAACAAGAAAGGTATAGTATAGGGAGACAAAAAGGACCAGAGCCACTAATATCACTGCATATGACTTGCCAAGACATGAAAGTTAAAGCAACCATTAATAAATGCGCAATAACAAAAAGTTTATTTTGTTTGCATGTAAATGTATTTACTCTCTTTCCAGCCATGCCTAAAAACTGAAAGTCTCTTTGTTCAACGCAACCTAGGAAGATTGGACATATAATGCAGCTTATTGTAAGAAAAAAGTAGTCTTGGAATATGTAATGAAGATTAGACATAGCGCAAGATATTAGAGACAATGATTAATAAAAATAATAAGCTAGGCTTAGGTTAATTTTTTATATTTTTAGCTTCTTAATCTTGGAGAGGAAGTAATTGACTTTGTTAAACATCTTGTATGGGAAGACATTCTTGCATGCAATTTGGGATGGGGGTATATAGTAGGTAGGTGAGTGCGCGTACTTATCAAGACATGTTGAAACCGGTACTCGAAATTTATTGGATGAGTGAACTCATATTTGCATATTGAAGATTGGTAAAAGTTAATTTGTATGCAAGTACATGAAACGATTGGGGTGTTTGATTCTTATTGTAATTTTTCCGGACTAGGGTCTTTGATTCTCTTTTTCAAAACACATTATAATTTCACTTACCATTAATTTAACCATTGATTTGATAATGGTTCATTTATAACTACAAATTTCAAACTCCCGTTAAATATACACTATTTATTTCACCTCATTATAATTTCTCATTATAATTCAATTACAATAATGAGAATCAAACAGATCATCCTAAAATATGTGATTAAAATAATTAGATGTCAGATTGTGGTATGCATGTAAAAATTATGATCTGTCACATTATAAGCAAAATTGAAAGTGAAAGCAATGGCAGAGTAAAGGCTACCATTATTTTTTGAAAAGTGACTGGCTTAACTTACACATATTTGTAGCAATGCCTATGAATATGATCAGAGAGCCCAATAATCAATGGATATCTCCAAACTAGGGAATAGAACAATATATACATAATGCATTGCCTTCAGGAAAAAAAAAAAAATAATTTTTTTTTTTTGGTAGATATAATGCATTGATCTTGTCATCTTTGTGCATTATTGCATTATAATTCTATGCAATAATGTATAGAGTGGAGTGACCCATTGTCATATAGTTCGTTTAGACCAAAGTAAGGCGTTCTCTATTTGTACAACATCTTTTTATAGAAACCTGGAAAAAAAAAATAATAACAATCCATATGATCTTGGAGCCAAATAATAAAACATAGCAATTGAAAATGAAATTGGCAAAATGACTCGAGATTTAATGAGGTTGAAATAAAAGTAGTGTATTTCGGTCTAATTTTCTTCTTCAATAATTGAATACAGTTCATTTGTATCATACATTTGTTCGTCTACATATATTTGAGTGCGCATGGGAATAATTCGTGTGTGTATATATATATATATATATATATATATTATTAGGCTGTCCATGCAAATATAAAATCTCAAGAATCATTTCACCTATTCATCATCGTCCTTTGAAAAATCAGTAGTAAGAATACGTTCCTGTCAAATGATCAAATGAACTACCTAATTCGTTGACTTAAAATATTTTTATAACTTATAATCAATAATAAAGAAAAATTAACATGTAATTATTCAGATTAATTTTCCTTGCCAACGTCTTGATTCTTGAACACTAACACATTCACTTATGGCTTCAATATCTCATGAAATTCTCACTTTCTTCTTCTTCTTGAGCACTCTCTTTTCCATCTCCATCAATCGAAGTTTATCTGAAAACTCCCCAATTTCCTGCTCTTCTTCTGTTAATTGTGGCAATGGCCTTTCCATTGGCTACCCATTTTGGCCTAAAAATGAGGAATCCAAGTTTTGTGGCTACCCGGGCTTCGGCCTCTCATGCAATGACCATAGCCAGGAACCTATACTTAATCTCCACGAAAACCTCTACCGCGTAAATTCCTTCGATAAATCTCAAAAAACACTTACTATAACCTATAATGAAGTGGACAACACAACAATTTGTCCCGTGTTCACACATGATTTCACATTAACTAACTCGAGTATTTTGTGTCCTATGAACAACAAGATTGTACATTTTTTCTACAACTGTACACTGTATCCTCCATCAGTTTCCGATATAAAGTGCCTACAAAGGGGTGCGAAGCACTCATACGCGTTCATTGATGGATCGGTTCCTGAATTTGATTGGGAACAATATTGCGAGAATAAAGTGAGTGTCCCTGTGAAGGAAAAGGCCCTCGAGGGTGTTGCAGGAAATGGTCATGGAGATGTTATGAAGTTAGGGTTTATGTTGACATGGAAACCAGATGATGCATGTCAATCTTGTGAGGACACTGGGGGATTTTGTGCGTATGTAGCTATTGGTGATCTGAATCAGACGTTCTTCTGCTTGTGTAATGAGAGGTATCATGCGCATAATTGCCACGACAATACGGGTAAGTTTAGTCTAATGATGGTTTGTTTAATGTATGCCGCCATATCATTTCTATGTTAAAGAATAGAAAGTAAGGATGACATTTTCAGGCTTTTGAGCTGAAAAACTCGCCCCTTCACAAGCTCAAACCACCCTCAGCCCCTAGTAGCAAATAAATTCTAATTCTAATTTGAAAAAGAGAGATTTCGTTGAAAATTAGCGGTAAAGATTACATGTGGATCTCATAAGGTATGTGAATATAATTAGTCTGTTAAAAAAATTGGAAAAATAATTATTTCGATCTACTTTTGTTTTTATATATATAAGAAAGAAAGAATTATAAGGCGGAAAACACTCAAACAATTATACATTGAAAACAGCTTCTTGATCTCGAGAACTAACTTTCAGATTTGATTGACGTTAATTAAACATGAGAGTGTTGTTTAAGATGACAAAAGTTGATTTCTTGAATAAAAGAAGATACTTCAAATTCAAATAAAATATTTTCAGGTAGTAATAATTAGGGAAAGAAGACTATAATGAAGTATACCGTCACCTACTTAAGAGGGCCTCAATTTAATGTCCAAGTAAATACTATAGTTGACAAGTTGGTGAAATTTTTTTTTGTCTATATATTAAAGGGGATTGTAAAAGAGAGGAATTGATCCCTAGTAAAAGGTGTAGGAAACATACTCGAATGCCATTAATTAGACTACTAAGTTCAGTTAAAAATTTGTTTTTGGCATATATGACAATTGATTGACGAAGGTTTGTTTATTTTTGGAAAATTTTCAGGTGAAGCCTTCAAGTCTAAGGCACGATTCAAATTGAATTACATTGTCGTAGGTAACTAACTTTACATAAAATTTAACATATATTATTATTGTCATTAATTACCGATCAAGTGATGTTACATGCATACAAAAATTGATACTGACATTATACACACACATATGCGCACACACAAAGTTGGATTCTATTTTTCTATACATCTCATATTTATGTCAAACTTTATTTACACTTTTTTTATGTACAAGTAGAATTATTATTAATTAGTTTTATTTTATTCTTTTTCATCCGTTGCAGGTGCAGTGATCGGTATGGTAACAGCATTATTGTCACTTATATATATGGTCCAAAAGAAGGACAATATTCTACAGAAAAGTGGGTTCACTCAGATACCAAGAAATAATTATGAAAAATAAAACTGTTTTGTGTGGATAGATTTCCTTGTTTTATGGACTCTTTCTAGTTAGTAGGCTTTATTAAGTCCTTAATGAACCCGGCCACAAGAAATACAAGTAGAATAAATATTGATTGAAATTAGTTTAATATAAATGTCTGATTTCACTTTTGTTTTTGGATAATTATTATATATTGGCACAACCATTTTTATACTGTGCCACACTATAATGCAAATGCACAAGGCCTACACATAAGTTGATTATTATGTCTATCTGTATATGTGTTATTTTGTTCACACATTCACTGTGGCTAGGGTTACACCCCTCACTCCTGACGTGGCGCACACATGGCCGCCATGTATATTGGCTATGTGTATGTCACGTCAGAAGTGGGCTGTAGGCAGTGTAACTCCGCCTACAGTGAGTGGGTGAACCGGACTCTGTATATGTGACACTTATTTAAATTGTGTTTCAAGGTTAGAGGTGGGGATATATAGGCGTTGTCTGGATGTGTACAACATACATAAATTTTATTTTGTCTACACGCATGTATAATAACATGTATAAGTGCATATGTAGCATATATCCAAGCTACAAGCACCCTACATTTATAGTTTGGATGTTTGCCACCTATGCACGGAGACATAATAACATGTCTACATGTAGACAAAATAAAATTTCTGGTGCACCATTTCATATAGGCATAATAATCAACCGTAGGCATAATAAAAATTTTGTATACAAACTACATTTATTTTACTAATGATAACCAGGTCTTTATTTAAACTAAAAAATAAATAAGTGGAAAAAAGAGAGCAATAGAGAGGTCCGCCCTTCCTGCCCCCCGGGGGGGGGGGGGC
>CAVNYN010273828.1:0-26325 GCA_963692815.1 Nyctanthes arbor-tristis
TAGAGTTTGTCTGACTCAATTTGATTGTCGGACACAATTAGAAATAATTCTCCCGCTCATTGTCTGGCTTTCTTAAAAAACCAATTTACTGACGTTATTATTCTATTATTATTATTATTATTCTACATTTCCTTTTAATTATTTAATTTATTATTTTTCTTTTGAGACTCTATCTACATATTAATTTAATATTTTTATTTTGAAACTCTATGTACATATTACATTTTGGTTAGATATATCTCATATTTGCCTAATAGATTTCAATTTTACTCTGTCTGATTGTATAATTTCATAATTTTATGTTCTCCTACTATTTATATTTTACTTTTTTAGTATCATATGTCCATAAGACACACGGGTGTGAAGTATAGTAGTCTGTAAATGCACGAGTGTGAAACTAATATAGATTACGCTATCTGGTTTTATTGTCTTTAAAAGAAATAAAAAATAAAAATTAATAAAAAAATTATTGGTTCAATTATTATACTTTTCCTTATTGTTATATTTTTCATTTTAATCATTTCATTTAATATTTTTATTTTGAGACTCTATCTCCATATTATATTTTAGTTAGATATATCTCACATTTAATATTTTTAATTTAATTACATTAAAATAGATAATATATCAATCTTGATTTCAATATTATTATACTTTTCCTTATTATTATACTTTTCCTTTTAATCATTTAATTTAATATTTTTATTTTGAGACTCTATCTATATATTACTTTTGATTCAATATATCTTATATTTGCCTAATGGATTTGAATTACATGAAAATAGATAATATATCAATCTCGATTTCAATATTATTATTATATTTTTCCTTATTATTATACTTTTAATCCTTTAATTTAATATTTTTATTTTGAAATTCTATCTACGTATTACATTTTGGTTAGATATATAGCATATTTGCCTAATGGATTTCAACTTTACTTTATTCGATTTTACAATTTCATGATTTTATGTTCTCCTACTTTATTGTATTTTACTTTGTCACTATAATATCTCCGTGAAACGTACGGGTGTGAAGCATAGTATGTCCATAAGTACACAAGTGTGAAACTAATATAGAATTATGTTATCGGGTTTTATTGTCTTTAAAGAAAATAAAAAATAAGAATTAATAAAAAAATTATTGGTTCAATGAGATG
The DNA here is from genome assembly GCA_963692815.1 of Nyctanthes arbor-tristis. Lineage (NCBI taxonomy): Eukaryota > Viridiplantae > Streptophyta > Magnoliopsida > Lamiales > Oleaceae > Nyctanthes > Nyctanthes arbor-tristis. Next base: position 1,160 of record CAVNYN010273828.1, read on the forward strand.
GTAATGGACTAATAACATAGGATGCACATTAATTCAATGCAGGTTGTGTTTTTTAGTTTTTTATGATATTAAGACTGACAAACACAATTATGTTATATTATTTTATATATAAAATTTTTTTAGAGCTCTGCCCGTGTAACGCACGGGGGAAATCTAGTATACCAAAAGCTGAAATAAAGAGAATCTTTTTCCTACTCAGAGCTAGAATCAAAATCAGAAAATTATTATTTTAATTATTATTATATTATTTAATTATTTTTGTTTACGTTGATTAGATGGTAACTGCCGTAGTTATAATCAATGTTCATGTGTAACCACAAATTTTCATTTAGTAAAATTATTATTAATATTTTTTATTTTCGTGGGCAATATGGTAACTGCTGCGATAATTGTAACAATCCATTTTCAATTACAACTTTTTTATGCTGGGCGGCCCCATAGCAATTTGTGATAGTGATGTTTCTTTTTTTAATAAATATATTCAAAGAAAAATAACAGCCGTCACTTAAATTGTATTCAAATTATGTCATTTCACCATTCTAAAGGTTAATGACTTTAACTATTTAAAAGGTAAAAACGTACTTTGCATATCTTTAACCTTTAAGATTAGAAATAATTTTAACATGTCAATAATAAACTTTTAACTTTTATCGTAACTCCTTTTTCTAACTATCAAAATTAATGGTAACTTTCAACTTTCTTAACGGCCAATTTAGTGTAACCTTCCTACCCACCTAGCCAAGTCTTTTCATAACTATCCACTTCTCCACCACAATTTTTATGGTAACTACCTAAATTATTACTTTTAATTATGTAATAAAATAATAACAATCCATCTCTCACAATCACAGTAAACAGATAGAAAATTAAAATATCATAAACATTAAACTACCATACAATACATCTCATTTTAGCATTCAGAAGCAATGAGCCTCAAACAATATACAACAAGAATAGTAGAAGTAAACAAAACGCAACCAACGTTTCGTTCACACATGTAGTTTTCAGATATATTAATTTCTTTCTCTATCTCCTTTTTAAGAAATTTAAACTTTATTTTGAATTATCTGTTTATATTATCTCAAACGGGATACGATTGTATGAAATTTTGTCTACAAATTACTTTTAATTTATTCCTACAACGTGTTTAAAATTTTTTTTGTGGCCTTTTGTTCGGGTCAAATGTGAAATTTGTGGAAGTGATCATAAATTGCCGAATTTATGCACCTACGCTACAAGTATAGAGAGTTATACCCTTTATAATTGGGTTTTGTTTTCACAATTGACGTACATGTCAACACTCTTAGAGTTCGAACATTCTTTACTTGCCAGTTTCATGTAAAATTATTTATATTGTTAGTTAGCTCATTTTCTTGAACTTTAGTTACTACTTTTGGAATTAAGGCATTATTATGTTTTTTGGGATCTTGCAATTTGTCTGCTATATTAAAACTCTTGAACCTTAGTTATTCTTTTTGGAATTAAGATACTCCAATGACCTCTATTGAACAAAACATAATTCTCAATATCAATGTAGCATAAATGTTGAATCGAACTTGTGTTTAGTCACATTTGGATTACAATAATAATGACATTGACTCTATGAATCACTTTAGAATAAAGTCCAAGAGGCAATTACACAACATCATGTAAATTACTCTAAATTATATAAGACGTAGCATGTTAATTATGATTTACCTAATATTATAAGCCGATATTACAATACACACATGATATTTAAATAAATTCTACAAATTAATGCAACATCAAATCACTAATACATACACACATGGTGTATTATAATTGCTACAATAAAAAAGTCAGTCTTCAATCACGGACAATTTTATGTGACGGTTTCTAGAGTGACACATTCTTCTGGCCTTAAAATTTTGATATATGATCATAATAGAGAGTTGGCAAATAAAACAACAAACGTTGTTTATAAAGAAGTGTTCCAAAATTTCTAATGCTTACATGATAAATTGATATTTCTTATTGAAAATATTGTTTTCATTTATCAACTGTATGTAATTATTTAAATTCACTTATATTTTGTTATAATTTCACAATATTAACTATACGTACATACATACATATATGTATATATATCGGTAATATTCAAACACTTTCAGAAGGTACTGCTACATCACCTCTTACCCCATGTGGCATGTATGGATGTATTCTACATGAATTTGAAATACATGTGACGTACATCAATACATACCACATGGGGCCAAAAGTACTGTAATAGCACTTCCGGGATGTGCTTAAAAATTTTCAATATATATATAATTATATATATTGTCACGTAGTTAAGCACGTGCAGCGCGTGAAAAAACTAGTTATAGATAAAATTGGAGCATAATAAAAGATAAAACCATTGGCCCGATTAAACCCAAATGGCGCAGGCGCCCACAGTCTCATTTGGGAAAGGAAAAACCAGAGAGCAAATAACTGAAAACCACCCTTTCATTGAGTTGATTCCGTATCGCTCGGTTTGGCCATCAACCTTTGATATGTTTTTAGCCTCATCACTGAACTTTGCAAATGTTTGCATTTTAACCAAAAAGTTTCTTGTGCGCCTATTTTTCACTTCAACATTATGCATGTCTATGTGCCAACTAACTGGGGGATGGAAGAAAATGTCCAAAATTGTGGGCATTTTTGTGAAAAAACAACATATTTCAATCATTTGAATAGCTTATGGCTAGAATAATACGATTTGAGAAAATGTTAGCATTTTATTTCTATTTCACAAGATTTTACATAATTGAATGGTCGAGATTTTTGTGATCTTTTCCTCTTTAACATTTTTGAAAAAAAAAGACATGTAATAACTCTCAAATAGCATCTCCAATGCATAGTCATAATCATGGAATAAATTGATAATTGGTAAAAAAATACTTATTTGGCATATTAAATGCTTGACATTCTCCATTCTCCATGACAATGTCAAGTATTAATTTATCCAATCAAAAACTTTCTCTCTTTTTCTTTTTTCAAAATCCCTAATAATAACTTGACAAATATACAATTTAACATTGTTGCATGAGAAGATGTTTTAAATATAATATCAATATTTTTTGACACATATAAACTTCAGGCATTCTACCATGACTTTGTATTGGAGATGCTCTAAAAAAGAAAATAGTAAAAATATCATTCTTGAAATTAAACAAATGAAATAAATAATACTTCATCCCTCTCAAATATATAATTCACTATTCCTTTTTGAGATGTCTAAAATATATAGTCCTCTTTCTTTAATTAAGAACTCTAATTTGTATTATTTTACTAATTTACTCTCATTTAATATTTAGTTAAAACTATTAATTTTAAATTCTACTAATTAAATAAGGGTAAATTAGGAAAACTGATTAAAAATGTATTTTTCCAATATATAATTCTTAATCCACATAAAGAAACAAAATAAACTATATATTTGAGGCGGAGGGATTACTTAACTTGCCATTCTGTCCTGTTACTACTCTTCAAAAATGATATGTTAGGCAACATGATTTTTTCAGAAAAACAGAAAAGAAAAAATTACCTACCATTAGGCTGTTTTTACTTTCTATCTAGAAGGAAAGATGTTTACAAAATTTTTAAAAGTTAAATAACTTTTCCTTCTGACAAGAGAGACTTTGAACATCATTACAAATTTCTCATATATTAATTAATAATGATAATATACCAAAAGATGTTCAACTTTTGAGCTAGAAATAGAATGCTCTCTTTTATTTAATATGTAAAATAATTTAGATATGACAGAAATTCTCCTCTCTATCCTTCTTACCCGCACTTCCCCGGCTTAGACGCGGCACGAATCAATTCTCACAAAGATAATTCAATTTTCATTTTTCATTCGTCTCAAAATATAAGTAATTGCTTTTTTAGAAATATAGTTAGAATATTGCTATTTAATGTACCTTGTAATCAACAAAATAGTAAGTATTATTACATCCATATCCAAAAAATGGTCTTATTTCATTTTACATATAGATTAAGGAAAGTTCAGTTAATAATATTAAAAAAATAAATTTTATCATCATTTACCTATTATACCCTTTTATTTATTAATTATTTAGTGTTAATAATTTTATTTTTTAAATAACTATGCACATTAAATATGAGCATATAAGAAAATTAATATTTTAACTACTTTTAAAAAAATTAGATTATATTTCAAGACGAACAAAAAAGAAAAACTAGATTATCTTTTTGAGATAAAATAGTATTTAATGTGGAATATAATTTTATATTTTCAACACTATTATTATATTATTTTTTAATATATGTGGAAATTAAAATTAAAAAATTTTTGTAGGACAGGGATAACAGTAATAATTAATTAATATAGGTGGATTAACTCCCTTTTTATTAGGAAAGAAATGGGGAAAAGGTGAGAAAAGTGCATGGTTTTGCGGAAGTACAAAATCCTGGAAAGCGGGGGGTGAAGGAAGGTAGGGCCGGAGCCCTGAGGGGCTGGGTGTTTCTTTTCGTGACCGTATGCGGCGAGCCGCAAGGGCTTCACATGGGCTTCACGCGCCACTTATCGGCCTCAATTTTGAAGCGGAAGAACCTGTTACATGATTCTCACACCTCATTTTGTACGATTTTTGTCACTTTCTAACATAACATCTCTAGGTTCCATGTGAGGTCCTCAACTCATTTTTTATATAGGAGTTGTGCTATTTTTAAACCCCAAAAAAAAAAAATACAAAAATACAAAAATTTAAACAAAATTTACAAATTGTAAAATCTTATATCATCATGCGTTCCCGTTCTTATGTCATTCCTTGTACGTTTTAGTGCTTTTTCTTTTTTAATGTGTTTATACGTTTCAATGGTGTAATCAAGTAATTCTAAGAAGACATAGATAACTGTCATTTTTTTTGACAATAGATAAGTGACATTATCATGTAGTCTAATTTTATTTGATATTGATCATATAGATACTTTTTTATTATCTAATATAATTGGACTACATTTGTAATATCACTTATTCATATCACATTTTCATATCTCATAATGAATATTTTCAGGTTTAATCCAATTTTTTTTTTTTTTTACCAACGATAACAGCCAAGGCTTGTTGCCTCTAGCATTCTTTGTTTCAACTACAAAATTTGGTTAAAAATCAAATCTATACTAACCCTTTAAAAAATCTATACTAACAGCACATTCTTTATAAGTAAATTTTTTAGATTCCCCTATAATCTCTCCACACTGTAAAACCACATTTCATAACAATTTCTCTAAAAAAAAAAAAAAGAATAGTTACAAAGAATTGTAAGCAAAATTGTTCACATATGTTGATCTAATTATAATAAAACTACATACATAGATAGTAGACGAGATCAGTAAGGTTTATAGATGAGTAGCTTAGAGTCTATGATTCACAGTCGATATGGCCATCAATTATAATTGATTGCATATTGGTACATGTTAGTATTTTGGAGTTTTAAATGAGAAATTTTTTAACAACAATACGAATCTTGAATCAAATTTTAACTAAACTCAATAATAATAAGATAATACTACATGCACCTCATCTCCTATCCACCTCTAATCTATTCCCATTGTATAATTTCATAAATATTTATCACGGTTTATATCTAATGTAATAATTCGATGGAGTGAACAACAGATGAACACGAGATGTTATGTTCGAGTCCCTTTTAAAAACTTTCTAAAAATTTTGTTAAAAGACTTTCTCACTCATGTAATATGTATAGATACATATCATGTGAATTTGAAATACACATTACTTGAAAATAAAAACTTGGATCTATATATTAATCAACATAGAGTACAACGTCGTATATATTATTTAAACTGTACTTTGTTTGAATTTCGGACCAGGAGCAAGGGTAGGATTCCACAATTTACTAGGTATACCCTAATATACTAGCGTACCTCTCTTTTATTTATAAAATCATACTTATATTTTCTAAATTCATTCCCCACTTGCATAACAAAAGTCTAGACTTTCTTTCACATATAGCCCTTCATTTATTTTTTTTTCTTTTATAAGAATTAAAAAAGTTTTGTTCTTAAATCACAAAAAGATCTCTTAGATCAACAAACGATAAAATGTCGAGTTTTTGAAATTGCTTGACGTAATGTTGTTTTGGGAGTCGAGTTACCTATGACAGTTACCATAAAACCATTTTTTTTTTTTTTGGGTGGGTGGGGGTGAAAAGAACGAACATATTTTGGTGAAAATGTATATACATTAAAGAACATTGTATTTTTAAAGAAAGCACAAGTCATTAAAAAAGCGTCGAGAACAAATCTCAATCCAAAGTGTACTTAAACATACCAATACATGATAGTGTAATTTATGTGTAATAAATCGTAAAGCATGATGAAGCATAGAGTACAAATGTCAACTAGTTGTCGCAAAGATGACTTTTTTTTAGAATACTAATTCATGTTAAAATGTTTAAAAACCTTCTCAAAGTTTTATAACAAAACTCTCTATCTCACATTGTATGCATCGATACACACAATGTCTATTACAAATCTATGTAGTATGTTTCTAATCGATACAAGTCGCATGAAATGGGAGGTTTTTATAATAAAATCCAGCGCTACTAACTTATCATAATTCATAATAGCAGAAAAACTCTTGAAATAAACTTCAAACAAAAGAGAAAAGGCCTTAGGGGCCCCACATTGCATCACAACCATTTCGCCTGTAGTTTCTCCTCAGCACCTGCATATATACTACCTTTATTGCCCTTTTTCTTCTTCTTCAATCTTCAATTCTCCATCCTTTATCCCTCCAGAGAAAGAATCATGAGAATGAGTTGCAATGGCTGCAGAGTCCTCCGCAAAGGCTGCAGTGGAAACTGCACTCTGCGCCCTTGCCTTCAGTGGATCAAATCCCCTGAATCCCAAGCCAACGCCACTCTCTTTCTCGCCAAATTCTATGGCCGTGCCGGACTCATCAACCTCATCAATTCCCGCCCCGATAATCTCCGCCCAGGTATCTCTGCCTACACCCACCTCCAAAAGCTCACATTTTTGCAAGATCTTTTACTTTTTGTCATGTGTTTTGTCTTTTCTTGCAGAGATTTTCAGGTCCCTTTTGTACGACGCATGTGGGAGGATCATCAATCCGGTCCACGGATCGGTGGGATTGATGTGTTCGGGTAATTGGGACCAGTGCCAGGCGGCGGTGGACGCCGTGCTAAAAGGTTCTTCGCTAGTGCAAGTTTCAGGTGCTAATGACGAAGATGATTCTAATTCTCCACAGGCTCGCTTAATCATGCCACTCCAAGGCTGCGACATCCGCCACCTCCCCAAGAAATCCTCCGCCGGCGGTGCCGCCGTCCATCGGGTGAGGACCCGGAAACGCTCTGCCCCACAAATGGACAATCCCCTCCACTCGGTTGCCGCGGCCGCCGAGTTCATAAGCCAATCGGCAGAGGAGAAATTCACCATCACAGGCTGGGAATATTCCGGTGAACAACTGATGAAGAGGGCTCCGAGCCATGATTCCTTCTCCGTCGAGACAGTGGAACCCTCCTTGCTGAAACCCAACTCGTCATCCGCCCCTGAAAATGATGAAATTGAACTGGAGTTGACTCTGGGGTTGAAATTCAATCCAGGGGTTGGGAATCATCTCTCAACAGTGATAGAACTCTCTGATACTGAAGTCTGATGGCCAAAAAATTCAAAAGTTTTGGCGGCTTTGGAAAAATCTTTACCATTTCCCCTTTTTTCCTGATGTTATAGAGCTCATCAGTTTGAAGTACTTCCATTTCTGTAGCCCTTTTCTTTCAGGACTGTTTATATATATAGAATTAAGTACTATTTGTATATATATTTACATGTTGCAGCCAACTTTTCATTTCATTTCATCTTTCCATCAGTATCTGCAATTATATATATATATATATATATATTTTCTCAATTCCCAGAACGAATCAACAAACAACAGTAGTGCATAAACATGGCTGCTCATCTCCAAAATATCTGCAAGCATTAAACAAATTCTGAGACCAACTTCTTTAATATTTTTTTGCCATAAAACAAAATATTTTGGTCAATGAAATCTTGTGTTTTAATAATAATAAAGAAAAGTAAGTATAAATGTGCAGCCCATAGATATCGAGGAATCTGCCAAATGGAAAGAGGGTTCCAAGCTGTTAGGTAGAAGAAGGCGAAATAAGTGAGGTGGGAGGTGCAGAGTCTGGTTGCGGCGTCTGTCAGACAGATGCCGTTCATGCAAATAAGCCATGGAGACTGCCACTCGCCAAGTTTTCTTGCATGTCCCTAGCCACGCGGTGTGGCGCATTTGGTCTGAAATATTCGTGAATGGATAGATTTATGTATATATATGGGAATAGAGAAATCCTTAAGTTTGGAAACCGTCGATATTTCTTCATTGGTGAGACACTGAGCAATACATACATAGTGCGTGATCCGGCTAACGTAACATATTGGGTTTCGAGTGTGGAGCTAAATCTCCAATTACAAGCAGTCAACTCACCTCTAATCACGACCAGCTAATTCACATGGAGCCCCGATCTATTATACTAGAAATAGACATGTGCGTATACTATCACTCTTTAGTACTTTTTTAAACATAAATTTGGTGAAACTAATCAAATCCATCTATTTCCTGGGATTCACTTATACTGCATAGATCTTCAGAATTCAACTTCACACATTCTCTTTCTCATTTTTGTGTGAACGCAAACATAAGTGATCAGGGGTTTTAGTTATATGTTGAGAATAAAGAAATGGAGTACTACTATGATCTTCTATCGGAATAGATAGCTATACTGCAATTATGCACACTTCAAATACTAATTAAATCTCTAACACACATTTTTTTCTCATTATAATTTCCCCATTACAGTTCCAAATTATAATGATAATCAAACACTAATTTGTCATTAATGCTAAGAGTATGATCTAGTCTTTGTTTTATTTTATTTTATTTTTATATTAAAAGAAATTGCAAGAGACGGAAATCGAACCTCAATTAATTAACAATGTGAAAACTCACTAGGATCCGAAAAGGAAAAATTTTTACAAGAAGTTCTGAAATAAAACTAGGCGAATTCACAACCCAATCAAAGGAGCCTTGACGTGGAACTAGCCACTTTAATAAGATTATAAGCAACCTGGTTCTCATAGTTCCTAACCCACAAAAACATCACATCAATAATTATATCTCATTTGCTAATAAACGTCAGTCTTTAATGATTAAATTAAATTAGTAATAAAGGTCCGCCAAACTATATATGTTGAAAATATTGAAATAGCCCCGACGCGTCCATCTCTATTAAGACGTTATTCAGATTCAGCTCCTTGATCCAGCCTTCCTGATGCCAAACTACATTTTAGTTGAAGTGCAATCAATGCGTAATAAAGTGTAAGAAGTGGTGAAGTGTAAAGCTCAAGCTTCGAGCATAATTGCCACATCTAAGCGATATTTTAGAACACTGATTAGAACTCAAATTGTGATCACAAAAATTAATAACTAGATTGAACTATTTCTTGAAATTTTGTTTGGGTTCTAAAACTATGCAAAAGTTAGTTACAAGAATCTTAATTCTAGTAAACGTTGTTGGTTCGTCGCATACAGTAGTGCTGATTCATCCACTTAAATTTGATAGACAAGTTAGTGTTTATTATAATTTGATTGGAAATTGATTTGGAATTAACTATAACATTTTGCTAATTAATTATTCTTTAATTTTCATTTTCTTCTGTATAGTAACATATGAATTATTATTAAAGTACTATTGATTTGATGACTGCAGGGATGACGTTGTGTATAATAATTTTACAATTAATTAACTTTTAATCGAGATTCATTGTGTTTGTGCCGTGCCACTTCCAGACATTTAAAGGCAAGACGTTTTAGTAGAAAATAATAATAAATAAAATGAAAGGAATTAATTAAAGGAAAACAAAGGAATCTTGCTCTTTCACTTGAGCAGGTTTCCACAAAAACTTTTACTAAAATATTAACATTGTCATCGTCAAATGTTGTTGCTTTGTGGGCAGTTAAGCAAGTTAATTTGATTGGGCTAATTAAGAGTTTACGATTATATTAAAACTGAATCTTATTGACCCGTATTAAATTAAATATTACTAATTATGGTTATTATTAGTTCATGATATATTGCATGGTGGCTCTTTAGCATTGCATTGAGACTTCCAATGAATTCACTTATATTATATAATAATATAATCAACTTAATTAATGTGCTTGTAGCCAACCATATGGCTTTAGCTCGTTTGGTTATATTGTAATGTTGATTTATTTATGTTGTATTTCAATATGATATATATGTCTACGCACACTTGTACTACAATTCAATTTGTAAATTTTACCTTTAAAAAAAAGAAAAGAAAAGAAAACTTAATTGTGCTTGTCTATACACTAAACTACTGAGTTGTTCTATGGAACCAAGTGCCTGGTTCCTTATGGAGCCAGATACCCAATGAGGTGTTTACATATCACCTGGCCCAAGTGATGTGTAAACACCTGATAGGGGGTGCCTGCTTCCATAAGGAACTAGATACCTGGTTTCTTAGAATTTTCGCTAAACTACTAGCTAGTGTAACAATATTATTATTGGCACAAATGACATTATGTCATCTCTTGTCTAGTTTTATTACTTACCTATAAATAAATGGAAAAGTCTTTTTTTTTTTTGTTTAAATTAATCAGAGTCATTTCAAACTTAGATAAAGCAAGTAAACAAATAGTCGAAAAAGAATGATATCCTGACTAAAGATGCGATAACAATTATGTTTTCGTACTAACGTTTTCAAGCATAAACTAATGATACCATGAAAACAATAGTTTGATATATTATGTAATTTAGCATGGGCTGTACTATAGCTGGAGGAATCGAATATGGTACATATATACACGTCTATGTAGCATCTAAAATGTTCAAGCACTAAACTAGACATCCAATACCATATAAGGATGTAACATAAATCATATTAGTGGTTGGTGTCATTTCACACATATGTGGGAGCGCTAATAGGCCCTTGAATATTTTCACTGTGACATTCTCTCTCTCTCTCTCTCATTTCCTCTTCATATAAGAGAAATGTTAGTTTGAGTACTGAAGAAATTATAATACCATTTACTATTTGAGTCTCTTTCAAGAACTTTTCGAAAGTTTGACTTAAAAAACTTCTCTCGCATGTAGCTAACATAGATTCATACCATGTGAATTTAAAATACACATGGATGAGAAGTCTTTTAATAAAAATTTTGAGAAGTTTTTGAAAAGTTTTGTTTGCTATTTACCAGTCTGACAGCAAGATGCCATGATCAAGTGGCACGCCCAATCAATTTTATACAATCAAAACACTGAAAAGGATATAACACCATATTTATGACACCTATATGGTGTCATATGGCCATGTGACATGCACCAATACATGACACATGGTCATATAGTACTATATAGTGCTAGATCAAAACTATTTGTTTTAGTATATATGACAATGTCATGTGACATGTCACATGGCTGTCTAACAACATATAGTGTCATATGTATGGCAGTACTAGATCATTTTTAATTGATCAACCGCCAACATACAACACGATCTATAATTAAAGGAATGTTTTACCAATCGTTGATATCATTATGGTAGTAGCGGTTGAGGGAAAGCAGATAACTGACCCTCTACCAATAGGGAGGTAGTTACTTAATTTTGATTTCTTATTGGGGAATGATATTTGTATGTTCTACTTCCAGCATTGCTTCAGGCAATTAAGAAAAAGGACAAAAATACCCTTTGGAGAAATGAATAAAATTTTTTCTAGGTATGGAAAACAACTTTGAAGAAATTTTACAACTTATGGAGAATACACACTCCATATATCTTTATGCATACTGTATTGTCATTACTAACCATATAGGATGGCATAATGAAATAATTGCTTGGTATCAAAATAGATATCAACAAGGTCTCTTTGCAGGAATTGCTCCAAGAGCAATTAATGATATTTTTCAACATTATCTAAACTTAGAATAACAGAGAGGAAAATACATACATGATTTCGTTATACATTATGTTTTAAGACATCACGGAAATTCAAACAACTCAAGAAGGGTTTGAAGAAATTAAATAATCGAAAGAAAACTTTTCAGGAGATGTGGTAGTCTCTGAAAAAAGCCTACAAAAAATTCTCGAAAAAGATTTTTCACTAAAACCTGGAGAAGCTTTCAAAAGAGATTTTCTTTCAAAAGCATTCAACCGATCAAAATGACTATAGTTGATAATCGTATTCAAGATCCTAAAGAAGGATGTTTGGGTATGATTCAAGGAAATTTAGCTTGTGGTAAAATTCAGTTTACCATACACCCAAAAATTTCCGTATCACTTCATGACACAAATTTTGATGACATTTTATCATTTGTTCATGATTATTGTAGAAGGGATCTTGTTAAACCTAACAATGTACCTTTCTCTATTAGCTACCTTGTTAGTTATGTTATTTATAATAGCCATAACAATATTGTGATTCAAGCAGAAAGAAGGATGACCTATGAATCAGAGTTCACGGATTATCTTGAGGTAAAAGAAACTGAGTTTGATATTCTAACTCAGCCTGACAGTAATTGGGTAATTGATTTAGGAACAAAACCCTTAATTAAAACTCAAGATAGACTACTCTTCAAAGGATAGTCAAGCATAACTCCTTTAAAGAGGGAGGATAAACAATTAGAAAAAATTAACAAAAATGAGTCTCAACTTGCTATAAGTTTGGAAGAACTTCACCAAAAAATTGATGAAATGAGCAAGTATTTAAAATAAACTCATGATGGAAAACATTAAGATTAGTAACATCCATGACGAAGTCAAAAGACTTAATCTTAAAGAAGAGCTTAGTTCTATTAGGCAAGAAATAAGTCTATTACACCAGATCTTAACATTGGAAAGAATAGCAACAGCTATTACTGCTACTATTAAACAGGAAGTTGCTGGAAGACAAACAGTCCCACAACCTCAAGCCACTACTAATGTCACACTTCCACAAGGAATGAGACATTTCGGACAATTTGAGCAGGAACCTCAAATTTTGGAATGCTTACGGGTATTTTCAAATATCCTAAATGAAGTTTCTTAGAAGAAGAATTGAGGAAGATTACCAAAGTGGTAATGACTTCAGTACTCTTAATATTCTTTTATCTTTCGAAGATGAAGAATTAGAAAGAATTACATCTTATTGTAAATAGCTAACTCTTCTTGAAGAACAAGAAGAACAAATTCTTTCTATTGAATAGGAAGAACCGAAAACCGAAACTGATGAGCTTGAAGAAACAACTTCAGAAGAATCAGAACAAGAAGAAATTGAAGTAACAATTCCAGAAAGACTGACACTCCGAAGGACTGGAGGAGTTGTCATAAGAGATTCACATATTAAAGTTGAATCACATGAAGAACCATCTTATTCAAACGAGATGGAAGGAAAAAGAGTTATCGGTGATAGTATCCATAGACCACCTAGAGGTACTCAGGTAACAAAATCAGGGGAAAGTATTCCTTTAAGTTTTATCCCTAAAACTGTAGGACACACTTCACAAATTCTAGACCTTGATTGTGTTACTGATGCAAGTAAAGCAATCAAAGAATTGTTTACCAATCTAGTAATGACTATGATTGGTAATCCCCAGCTGACATAAGAAAAAGTTTCAACTTGGAATTATATCAAAGCAACAACTAGAGGAAATGTTAGGAATTTCTTAAATACCCTATCTAATGAATAAGTCAATGCACTTTGGCTTGAAGCCTTAATAGAAAATGATAACCAACCCAACCTTACTGGATTCATTACTAATATTGTTGAAAAAATCTTTCAAATGTTTACAGGACAAACTTATACAGCTTATAAGTCTACACTGACTACTGAGAAAGTCGAAAATGCAAAAATACAACTTGAAAGAATCCAAATCTGTGATTTAGATTTCTTTGATCAATATCAATGTGAATACCAAAAATAGTTATTCCTATTTGGTAACCTTGATGATTTTTCAGAATATGTTGAGAAGTTTTTGGCTAAATTACCACCTCCACATAATTCTGAAATAATCAAAAGATTTAATGAAGCTGTTAGACTCCAAACAGGAAATAAACTTTATCTTTCTACTAAAGGTTCTATAGGCTCGGCTATTACGGTAGCCAAGAATTACATGAAAGAAGTCTATAGAGGCGTATATGTCTACAGACAAATGAAACAAATGGCTCGCAAAAGACTAAAAATAGGCTTTAGTTGTGATCCATTTATGAAAGACCTTGCAGAAGCATATAGATGCTACCATCCAACTAGAAAACCTAGAAAAAAGTCTAGAAAGAAAAAAATGTATGTCTTTAAAAAATATAAAAGACTCTACAAAAGAAAATATTTTTCTAAAGGCAAATATTTCAAAAAAGAAGGGGGATGGAAAAGAACAAAAAAAACCTCTAAACGGAAAAGCAAGAAATTGCCCCAGAAAAAGAAGAATTGCAGATGCTGGATTTGCAGTGAACAATTACACTATGCAAATGAGTGCCCAGCCAGAAGAGAAAATGATCAAAGAGTCAATCTCTTTGAAGCATTTGATCAACAGGGATTCTATGCAGTAGAAGACCCCAGTGACCAAGAAAGTCTGTATTACCTTACAGAAGTATCCACTGAAGACACCTCATCAGAATCAGAAGATGAGTAGTTTCAAACTAGGTTCCAAAACATATAATATCACTAACTGTAATTCAATTTATATTGCATGCAAATTGAATTTTGATGGTTATCACAAATAAAATATTAATGCTTTCATTGATACAGGAGCAAGCATGTGTATAGTGTCAAAATAGATTATACCTAAAGAACATTGGGTAAATTTAGACCGAACAATTAGTGTTAAAATTACAGATCATTCATCTGTAAAGGTTAACAAGGTTGTTAAGAATATAGATATTGAAATAAAGGACTTAACCCATAGGTCTTATTATTTCAGAATTCCATCTATCTACCAAAGCGAAACAGGAATATATCTTATTCTAGGTAATAATTTCTGTTTACTATATAAAAGACATGCAGGATATAGATGAAATCAGCTTTGGCATACAAGGAAAACAAATATGGATAAAAAAACAGTGCTATGCTGTAAGGTTCAATCATCTCCAAAATAAATTCCTTGAAATATACAGAATCAGAGGAAAATAGAAACCTTCGGTTATTAAAGGACAAAATATTGTACAAAACAGAATGGTCAATATTACTCACAAAGAAGAACAATGATTTAAGATAAATCCTCTTAGAGAACAAATCTTAAAAACCCTTGAAGAATGCTGTTCAGAAAATCCACTCGGCCCAATTAAGAACAAAGGAGAAATGAGAGCAAAAATTGAACTCAAAGAAGATTTCAAAGGAAAGTTAAGATTATCTGCAATGAGCTATTCTCCTCAGGATAGGTAGGAATTTGCAGAGCAAATTAAAGAATTACTAAAAATGGGAGTAATCGAATCTTTCAAATCTAGCTTTTCTTCACCAGCCTTCATCGTAAGAAAAGAAGCAGAAAAGAGAAGAGGCAAGCCTAGGATGATTGTCTACTACAGAGCAGTCAATGCTGCTACCAAGGCTGACACCTATACTATCCTAAATATGGCAAGCCTTTTAGCACTTATAAGAGGAAAACAGATATTTTCTTCTTTTAGTTGTAAATCTGGATTCTGGCAAGTAATACTTGACAAAGAATCTAGACCAAATACCACCTTTAGTTGTCCTCAAGGACACTACCAATGGAAAGTTGTTCCATTTGGTTTAAAACAAGCACCTGAAATCTTTAAAAGGTACATGGATCACATTTTCAGAGAATTACAAGAATATTACTGTGCTTATATAGATGATATTCTAGTATTTTCAAATAATAAAAATGACCATGAAAAGCATGTGTTGCAAGTATTGTAAACTGCAAAACAGGGTGGAATAGTCCTTTCTAAAAGGAAAGTAGAGCTATTCAAAACAAAAATTAAGTATCTAGGATTAAATGTTACTTATGGATATAAGGAACTTCAACCTCACATACTCAAACACATCATTAAATTTCCTGATGAAATTCAAGATGTCAAACAATTGCAAAGATTTCTTGGATGTCTAACTTATGCCCAATATTTTAATAGCAGGTTAGCAGAAAAAAGAGCACCACTTCAAAAGCTCTTCCGATCTAGAAAAATGTGCCTTGGAAATGGACGCATACTGACACAGCATATGTCCAGAAGTTGAAAAAAGAGCTTAACAACTCGACCATCCCTTTATTATCCAATACCAAGTGACAAGATAATAATTGAAACAGATGCTTCAGGAGAATTTTGGGGAGCAGTCCTTAAAGCCAAACTGGCACATAAGGAAGAAGAACATTTGTGTTCTTATGCTTCAGGAACCTTTCAAATAGCACAAAAGAATTACCATATAAATGAAAAAGAAATCTTAACAGTAAAAAATGCTATTAAAAAATTCTGCATTTATGTGATTAGTAATAAATTTCTTGTTAGAACTGATAGTTCTACTTGCAAATCTTTTATGAAGGCTAATGTTTTTGCAGATTATAAACAAGGATACCTTGTCATATGGCAAATGTGGTTTAGTCATTACACCTTTGATATTGAAATGATTAAAAAAGAACACAATTACTTAACAGATTCTTTAACAAGAGAATTATCTATTATTGCTTGCAGGTAAAACTTCTGCCGATGGAACAATTGGATAACAGAATCCAGGACTTGGACTGTTAAATCCAAGAAAAAACAATGGAATTATCATTCATGACTACAAAGCTTGACTTTTACAAGTAACAAAAAGCTCTCTTAATTCAAAGAGGGGAGGAAGATAAATCCTCAACATCAACTGAAAACTCAGTAGCAGCATCAACAGATGAAAATGCTAAACAACAAAATGTCTCAATCTCAGCAAACGAAAAAGACATGCAAGCTGTGGAAAACCCACAAAAGCTTGACCATAAGAAGGGTATCATCCTTCAAAATGAGCCTAAAGATTAAACGACTCATGAACAAGAGTTTAGTCCACAACAGCATAAAACTAAGTCCGGTCAAACGGATACATTGATCTATCTACAGGTTACCAAAAGGTTTATGTAATCTTTGATGGACCAGATCGAGGGTACTATAAAGAATGGAAAACAGTGGAACCCAAAGTTAAAGGACTTCCATTTAAGCACAAGTCCTTCAAAACATTTGATGAGGCCCAGGAAGAATACAACCAATACTGGATAGAAAAGGCCACCAGACAAGCTCAAAACCAGTCCAACACATTACTGATCTATTACTATTCCCATTGTTCCCAACATGATTCAGGCCTAGAGGAGCTTGTGGATCACAAACGATCAGATCACCAAAGATTCAAAGCATGATTTAATCACATCAAAGGCTGAGAAGGAGGTATGAAGATGTTCTAAAAACTCCAGCACCAATATCAAGTAGATTGGTTAATCTTAAGCCAGAAAAAGAAGAAGTTACTGAAAAAGAAAGTTCAGTAATCAAGGCATCATTCTCCAACTTCATTAGTCTTGAGGTAGAAGCCAGAGCAATAGGAGATGCTACATCAAAGTATCCTTTTGCAAGAACTTGTGAAGAATATGGAAAATTCATATTCTTTGAGAGAGTAGCACCAGAACTTGTTGCTGAATCATTCAATTATGGATTGATTAAATTCATTTATCTCAGTCAAGATGCCAAAGAAATTTTGGCAATAAGTCCATCACTGGTAAAATCAGTCCTCAAATCAAAGACTAAAGTTCTTAAGACCAAGGAAGAAACAATCTTCTTATCAATAACCAGCACCATCCCTTTTTGGAATGAAGATAACATTTTCAAAGGATATTATTTCATTGAAATCAGAGTGGCATCACAAGATAAGATCTTGGCAACACCCATTAGCAAAGAACCATTCCAGATCTCAGGAGAAGTTTTACAAGCATGGAGATCAAAGTCATTCAAATCATTCTTACATAAAGTTAGAGGGATTAATGCAAACTCCAAGATTAAGGTAAACCACTCATCAAAGTTTATCTAAATGACTTCATCAACCAAGAACCGTCTGGATGAGAAGGATGCCAAGAAAATTGCTATCTTTGAAAAGCTGTTCTACCTTGATGAATGGAATGGTCCAGAACTGGAGAAAGGACAAATGGGCAGTGCTATAGAGAATGTGCTTGGAACAGACCATGCATGTCGACACTGCAATAAAGGAAAAACAAAAGTTGAAGAGTCTCCATCAAAGCAAGCTGGAGATAATTCAAACTCTGAATGACGTATACAATAACATCATTACACCAACAAGCGGCAAAAAATTGTGGTGCCGACACTCTTGTTTCTAAACAAAATAATGAAGCAAGGACCCCTCCATTATAAAAGTTGTTGAAAGAGTATAATGTAGGAACCTCTCCATTCTATAAAAGGAGCACTACTCAGACTAAAGAAGTATTCCGAAATCCACACATCTCTAGATTTCCCTAAGAGATTCCTTATGCTTTCCAAAACAATGAAAGCTTAAAGCTTTCCTGTAGAATTCATGGGCTACAGCCCAACTATGGTGTAAATTAACAGGATAAGGAAGTTATAATCCTTATTCATTCTTCAATAAAAGTCTATTTCCTGTAAACTCTGCTTTAAAGATCATTATCCCACTGATGTGTACGGATCAACACTCTGTCCATTATCTTGGCCTTGTTCTTAGTTGACAAGAGGTCATGTGAAAGAACTAATTGCCAATAGACAACAGGACCCCATTGTAAGGCACAACCAGCTATCTCAGAAAGCATCAACAAGAAGCGCAGTAGACCCAACAAGGGAGATATCCCACACAATAAGAAGAAGGTATAAAATTATAATTTCTTAGATTCTAGTTGCTTAATATACATCTATGTGGCTTAGTACTTTAGATTTCTACTTCATCAAATTGTTAAGAAAAACCTTAAA
This sequence comes from Nyctanthes arbor-tristis, assembly GCA_963692815.1. Lineage (NCBI taxonomy): Eukaryota > Viridiplantae > Streptophyta > Magnoliopsida > Lamiales > Oleaceae > Nyctanthes > Nyctanthes arbor-tristis. Next base: position 20,132 of record CAVNYN010273828.1, read on the forward strand.
TATTTTTATACTTATTAATCATGCTAAGTAATATGCATATAAACAAAATAAACTTTTGTTTATTCATAATAACAGATAGTAGCAACTATCAAACTATAAAGTTATATCTCATATTTATTGAGCAATTAACTGAAAAAGTTTGATTGAGCAACTATGGCAGAAAACTTGCTTAATAATAATCCAGTTAATCTTCAAGACTTATTTAATGAATTAGTTGGTGATAATCCAGCTAGACAACATATTTTAATTAACCAACCAAATCCAGGAAGACTTATAGAGCATACTCATTGTGACTCTACTCTATTTAACCCGTACTACCGTATAGATCTTCAACAACTTGATCAAATGATTGAGGAAATCATCCAACTCATTAAGAGACTTTGGAGAACTCAACTACATGATTGTGTTGCTAAACTAATAGTAAGCCAAAGAGTTACCCAGCTTACTGAAGAAGTAAATTATATGATTAGATCATATAATGACAGAAAATACCATTACCACGCCTATAGACAATTTCTGGCTCGTAATGAGTAGTTTTACGAGGTTGTTTCTCTTAATTCCGCCTTTAAGTTTCAGAGGGCCATCCCGAAGTGGTATCAGAGCCATGAGAACAAATAAAATCCATGAAAAACATGGAAAAAACAGGTAAAGGGCAAGACAGTCTTTTCCCTAGGAAAAAGTCAAAAAGCTTTAACCAAAACCTGAACCAGAACCTACTTATAGCCTCACTCTTTCTTATTTGGAGGAGTGGCTCAATGCTGCTAAGATACTAGCTAGTACTTGACTATTTCCATAATTAAGTCTGTATGTATGTGTGTGTATACATGTGTGTGTGTGTGTGTGTGTGTGTGTGTGTATATATATATATATAGACGGAGAGAGAGAGAGAGGAACACTGAATATTCTTGAATCTAACCAAGGTACTTCAAACTAAATTTCTTCAGTATATAGCATTCTTCTTCATTGCAGATGGATGTGATCAGAAATAAATAATCCAAATATGACCATAATTTGCAATTTTTAATGAATATATCTACGTGTAAAATGATTCTTATAATATGTCAATTTCCTGCAAAAGAAAAACAAACTTGGAATGTATGTCAAATGAAATGGTGTTTTTCTATCATTATCAGTTCTTTTTGCTTTTTTCTATCATTATCAGTTCTTTTTCAAGAGTTTTCTGTTGAGTTTCATAAGCTTTGTTCATCATGGAAGATGGCTTTGCGAATCTCAATATTACGGCTGAGGAGGATGAGGAGTTCGTCTGGATCCGACTTATCTGTCGGCCAATGCTACTGAAAAAGTTGGCCTGTGTCTACTTGGAAGGTTTTTGACGGATCGGCCAGTGCATTTCATCTGGATGAAGAACAGACTGGCAAGCTTATGGAGGCCTGGCAGGGTTGAGCGTAAAAGAGATCAGGGATCAGCAGTGTCTCTTTCAATTCCATCACGAAGTGGATATGAAGCGGGTGTATGAAAGTGATTCTTGGACGTTCGAGAGCCATCTTTTGATACAACATTGACTACGACTGGGAGAGATCCCTAACATGATACCTCTATTATTTGTGAACTTTGGGTTCTCATATATGGGTTGTCGGTTGGCTTTATGACAGAGGTTGTGGGGAAACAGTTTGGGAACTTTGTTGGTAAATTTATTGAGTATGATGCCGCGAACAATGTGGGTATTTGGAGAGAGTACATGCGTGTGAAGGTGCAAGTAGATATCCAAATTCCCTTGAAGAGGTACAAGAAAATCAAGACAGGAGAAGAATGGTCGGTTGTGCACTTCAAATACGAGAAGCTGAGTACATTATGCTATTATTGTGACTTACTAGGCCATTCGGAGTGGTTCTGTGATAAAAATTTTACTACTCCAGCTGCCGTACTAAGTAAAGACTGGGGAGTATAGCTTCGAGTTCCGGTACACCGGGGTGGAGATAGCTTTGGAGAGAAATGGCTGAGGGAGGAAGGAGACACGAATAATTATGGAAAGAGCAGAGAATCGGCTGGAAGGGAGGAATTTTCCAGTCAAGAATCATTCAGAGATATTAGAGGCAAATCACCGGTGTTCATGAAAAAAAGGCAATTTGACCTCAATCAAGGTGGCGGGTGTGATGATTCAAGCCTGATGTTATTTTATTTCTAAAACATTAGTATATTCGAATAAAATTGAAGCCCTTCGTGTCAAAATTAAGTTTGATGGCACTTTGTCAGTTGACAGAGAGGGGGCGGAGTGGTGGTTTAGTTGTTCTTTGAAAAAATAAAGACGAATGTTATGTTTCGTGTTATTCCAATAATCATATTGATATTACTGTCAGTGACACTGCTAAAGGTGATTGGAGGCTTACGGGCTTCTATGGGTTCCCTCAACGTAATAGGAGAAGGGAATCATGGGATTTGTTACGTTATCTTCATGGTCTTTCGTCACTTCCTTGGTGTTGTAGAGGGGACTTCAACGACTTACTCTTTGCCACTGACAAGTTGGGGACTCATGAACATCCAAACTATCTAATAAAAGGATTTCGTAGTGTGGTCAACGATTGTGCACTTACGGACCTACCTTTAATTGGTCACCAATTTACATGGGAAAAAAGTCGAGGGACGCCCGATTTGGTTCAAGAAAAACTTGACAGAGCGTTGGTTTCACCATTTTGGCTTCATCTTTTTTACAAAGCCCGCCTCTTCAACTTGGTGGCGCCGGTCTCAGATCATTCCCCGCTGTTGCTCATTACGGATGGGGATGATGGTCCTTATTTCAAACGAAAGCTTTGATTTGAGAATTTTTGGCAGAACAAACCAGGGTTTCATGAAAAGTTGAGAAGTTTGCTGGAAATTCAGGAACCTAATCTGATGCAGAAGCTGGGTAACTATTTGGAAGGTCTCACGGCATGGGGGAAAACATGGCAGAGAAACTTTAACAAGAAGACTGCATGGTTGAACGCTGAAATTGAGAAAATGCGGTGTGATACTCACAGTAACTCGGCAGAACTTCTGAAAGACAGGAGAAGAGAATTGGGAAACGTTCTTTTGCAGGAAGAAAAGTATTGGAAACAACGAGCAAAAATCCATTGGCTTCAAGGTGGGGATTTGAATACGAAAGTCTTTCATGCTAAAGCTTCGGAACGGATACAGAGAAATGGTATTAAACACATAAAGGACAGCTCGGGATTGTTGGTTGAGGACCAAGAAGGTATTGAGGCAGTAGCTGGAGATTATTTTGCCGAATTATTTGATGAAGAAGATAATAGACCGGCCAAAATCCTCAATTGTGTGGAAAGAAGAGTCAGTGACGAGGACAATGTCTGGCTGCTTGCACCATTCCAAAGGGAAGAATTCAGCCAAGTTGTGTATCAAATGAATCCGGACAAGTCACCCGGGCCGGACGGACTTAACGGGGCATTTTATCAACGAGCATGGCCTTACATTGGTAAGCAAGTCTTTTTTGTTGCACGTGGCTTAATGACAAGTGTTTCCCTTTAGCCTTAAACAATATAAACATTGTCCTACTGCCTAAATGTGACAATCCTACGAGGATCAAAGATTTTCGCCCCATTTCTCTTTGCAAAGTTTTGTACAAAATTTTGGCGAAGGTCTTGCAGAATAGGTTGAAAAGACTCCTGCCCAATGTTATCTCTAAGTTCCAATCAGCGTTTTGCCCCGGTTGAGCAATTACAGATAACGTATTAATGGCTTTCGATATTTTGCATTACTTGAAAAGAAGGAAGAAAGGAAGAAAGGGTGAAGTTGCTATGAAAGTGGATATTAGCAAAGCTTATGATCGTGTGAGTTGGGACTTCTTGCATAAGATTATGCTTAAATTGGGGTTCTCATCTCACTGGTCAGATATTATCATGTTATGCGTGAGATCTATTCAATACAAGGTGTTGGTGAATAGGAAAGAAGTGGGTCCGATCGTGCCGAAGAGGGGCTTGAGACAAGGAGACCCACTGTCACCTTACTTATTCATCCTATGTACTGAAGGATTATCGGCTTTGTTACAAAATACGGAGTCTATAAATGAACTTCACTGTTGCAAGGTGGCCCGTGGGGCTCCTAGTGTCACCTACTTATTGTTTGCGGATGATAGCTTCTTCTTCTTTCGGGCATCCGAGAGAGAATCAAATGTCATGAAGAGCATTCTCAATCGGTATGAAGAATCCTCTGGACAAGCGATAAACTTTGAGAAATCAGGTATGTATGTAACTCCTAATGTGGCTGATGATATGAAGAGCAGAATTTCTATGATTTTTGGTATTGAGGATGGACTTGATATGGGAAGGTATTTAGGACTCCCATCTTTGATTGGGAGGAAAAAGAAAGAAGCGTTTAATTTCATCAGGGACCCAGTTTGGAAGAAATTGCAAAGTTGGAGTGGGAAACTTTTATCTAAGGCGGGGAGGACCGTATTGATCAAAACCATAGCCCAAGCAATGCCTACGGATAAACTTTGTGAAAGACAAAAAAATGGTGGAATGGGATTCAGAAGCTTGAATGCATTCAACTTGGCAATGCTTGCTAAACAAGGATGGAGATTAATTCGACACCTGAATTGTTGGTCAACCAAGTTCTCAAAGCACATTACTATCCAAAAGGGGATTTTTTTGATGCCACGGCAGGGTATAACCCGAGTTACACTTGGCGTAGCATTTGGGCTGCAAGAGATATCTTGTTGAAAGGGTGCAGGTGGAGGGTTGGAACGGGGCAGAGAATTAATGTGTGGAATGATCCTTGGTTAATGGGGAATGATGGGTTTAAGCTTGAGACTATTGAAGATCTGGAATTGCATGAGCTACGTGTATGTAACCTCATCAAGCAGGAAACTAAAGAGTGCGATATGGCGTTCATTAGGGCGATTTTCACAAGTAGAGATGCTGAGGAAATTAACAGGATTCCCATTGCGAATTCACCAGTGCCAGATAAGATTATATGGCATTTTAGCAACAGTGGAGATTATTTGGTCAAATCGGGTTATCGGGTTGCCATGGAAGCTAGAGAAGGGACTGTTAATTGGCGGGTTCCGGGTTTGTGGGAGAAACTTTGGAGGCTCAATATACCCCCCAAGATGAAACTACTAATGTGGCAAGCTTGTAGAGAGTGCCTACCTACAAGAGAACGGCTAGTGAACAAAGGCATGCAAATACACGAAGAGTGTGTGCACTGTGATATGGGTTCCGAATCAGTTTTGCGTTGTCTTGTTGATTGCCCAGTGGCTCGGGAGTGTTGGGACAGTGTGGGGGTGCAGTGGCAGCAAGGAAGAAGCTCTAATTTTGCTGAATGTTTCTTCCGTCTTTTGCATGAAGAAGATAAGGAAAAGTTGGCAGTCATTTGTGCAATTGTGTGGTCAATTTGGAAACACCGGAACAACAAATTGTGGACTGGACAGACGGCTTCATGTGTGACGATGGTGGCTCACGGTACTAATTACATACATGATTGGAAAGAGGCCCAGCAAAGGAAGGAACCTAGGGAACACGGGTTATCACCTAATCATCGTTGGAGGAAACTTCCTTTAGGTTGGTGGAAATGCAACACTGATGTGGGCATCTTCGCGGAAGAAGGAAAGGTCGGGTTTGACTGGGTTTTTCGTGATGAAGAAGGGTCTCTCAAGTGGTGCCGGATGCAACTAATGGAAGCTCGATTTCGTGCTAAGGAAGCTGAAGGTATTGGTCTTCGAGAAGTCTTGAAATTGTTATCTTCTAGTGGCTATTTCAATTTCATTATCGAGATGGATGCCAACGGGGTGGTTGATGCTCTTGCCAAACAGGAAACTAATACGGAGTTTGGGATTAGGGATGACAAATTTAACCCGAAAGCCCGAACCCGATGGGGACCCGCCCCGAACGGGGCGGGGATTCCCCGCCCGGATTGGAAACGGGGCGGGGACGGGGCACAAAGTTGTGCCCCGAATTGCTAACGGGGCGGGGACGGGTTTTGGTTCCCCCGCCCCGACCCCGCCCCGAAACTTGTTTTTTTTATTTTTTTTTAAAAAAACTTTGTATAACATTATTAGGTCTCAATAAATTATTATTTGTATGAAAATTACTTAATTATTATTTATTAATTAGGTCTCAAACATTATTATTTTAAGAGTCAATTGACACTTTTTTATACACATTATATCCCGGCTTCATTTTATTTCGCTTTCGATGTGGGATTCCATTTGCCTTTACACTACATCAAAATTGGAAGGCATC
>CAVNYN010273829.1:0-17698 GCA_963692815.1 Nyctanthes arbor-tristis
TGATTTCCGACGATTTCAGATTTTTCACCGACTGCTGCTCTTCACTAGATCCGTCCGGTGAATGAACGAATGACATAATGCCAACTCCCCGTTTGGAGTTAGTTGGCAACGCGATAATAATATGATGGTAATGTATTAATTGGACAGTTATATTCGTCTGCTTTTGTTCAGGCATTGCTTCATGCAATCAAACAAAAATGACCAAAATACCCTTTGGACAAACAAATGAAATTTTTTCTAAGTATGACAGCTAACTTTTCTTATGGAAGAAACACCTTCCATACATCTTTGTGCATACTGTATTGCCATTACATACCATATAGGATGGCAAAACCAAAGATTAAACTGGTACCAAGAAAGGTATCAACAATCAATATTCGCCGGAGTTGTTCCTAAAGCCCTTGATGTCATTACCCGACATAAAATAAATTTAAAACGACAAAGAGAAAAATACATACATGATTTTATTATGCATTATGCATCAAGACATCATGAAGAATAAGGAAATTCAAAAAGCTCAAGACGAATTTCTTGATATTAAGACCATAGAGTCACAAGGAAAATTTTCAGGAGATGTTGTAGTCTCTGAAAAGAAACTCCAAAATATTCTTGAAAAAGATTTTTCATTAAAACCCGGAGAAGCTTTTAAAAGAGATTTTCTCTCAAAAGTTTTTAAAAGACAAAGAAATATTTATTATGACATATCTTACAAAGAATTTGCTTTATATGTCCAATATGCATATAGTATAACAAGTATGTGTTTGCTTAACAAATAAGACATTAGACAAATAAAACAAAAGATAGATTTTTCATATAAGAAAAATTTATACTTGATAACAATTGGAGCTGTTAAAGTTCAGCTAAAAAGCACACTATCAGCCCATTTAGATCAACCGATAAAAACGACTATAGTTGATAATCGTATTCAAAATCCTATTAAAGGATGCTTGGGTATGATTCAAGTAAATTTGGCTTGTCGAAAACTTCAGTTTACCATACATCAAAAAATTTCCGTATCACTTCATGACATAGATTTTGATGGCATATTATCATTTGTTCATGATTATTGCAGGAGAGATCTTGTTAAACTTAACAATGTACCTTTTTCTATAAGTTACCTTGTTAGCTACGCTATTCATAATAGCCATAATAATGATGTAATACAAGCAGAGAGAAGGATAACTTGTGAACCGGAGTTCATGGATTATCTTGAATGCAAGAAACAGAGTTTGACACTCTCACACTACCTGACCGTAGTTTAGATTTAAGGCCAAAACCCTTAATCAAAACTCAAGCAAGATTACTCCTAAAAGGAGAAACAAGCACAACTCCTTTAAAGAGGGAGGATACAACGAAAGAAAATGAATCTCAACTCACAACAAGTTTAGAAGAACTTCACCAAAAAATTGATAAAATGAGTAAATAATTACAATAAAATAATTAATGGCTGAAAATATCATGAAGATTAGTGATATTCAAGAAGAAGTTAGAGAACTAAAAGAACAAGTTACTCAACTCAGAACAGATCTCAATTCTATGAGGCATGAAATAAGATCTATCATACTAGATCTTAATATTGCTATGGAAAGGATAGCAGCAGTCGTCACTGCCACTATCAAATAAGAAATAGCAAGCAAGCCACTGGTTTTACGACCTCAAAATACAACAGATGTCACTCTTCCACCAGGAATGAGACATTTCGGACAGTTTAACCCAAGAACATCAAACAACTTGGGAATGCTTACAGGTATATTCAAATACCCTAAATGAAATTTCTCAGAAGAAAAAGTGAGGAAGATTATCAAAGTGGTAATGACCTTAGTATATTAAATATTCTTTTATCTTTTGAAGATGAAGAATTAGAAAGAATTACATCTTACTGTAAACAATTAACTTTTCTTGAAGAACAAGAAGAACAAATTCTTTCTATTGACCAGGAAGAACCTAAGACTGAAACTGATGAACCTGAAGAAACAACTTCAGAAGGATCAAAACAAGAAGAAATTGAAGTAACAATTCTAGAAAGGCTGACAGTCGGCAGAACTGGAGGGGTTGTTATAAGGGATTTACAAATCAAAGTTGAATCGCGTGAAGAACCATAATAATGAGATGGAAGGAAAAAGAGTTATTGGAGATAGTATCCCCAGACCACCTAGAGGTACTAAGGTAACAAAGTCAAGTGAAAATGTTCCTTTAAGTTTTATTCCTAAAACTATAGGACATACATTCTAGACCTCGATTGTGTTACCGATCCCAGTAAAACAATCAAAGAATAGTTTAGCAATCTAGTAATGGCTATGATTGGTAATCCCCAGCTGACAAAAGAAGAAGTCTCAGCTTGGAATTATATCAAAGCAAGTGCTAGAGGAAAGTTAGGAATTTCTTAGAAACCCTAACAAATGAACAAATAAATGCACTTTGGCTAGATGCCTCAGCTGCAAATGACAACCAATCCAACCTTACTGGATTCATTAACAGTATTGTTGAAAAAATTTTCCAGATGTTCACTGGATAATCTTACGCGACTTACAAGTCGCTTCTCACCACTGAGAAGATTGAACAAGCTAAAACACAACTTGAACTGATCCAGTGTTGTGATTTAGATACTACCAATGTGAATACCAGAAATGATTATTCTTACTTGGTAACCTTGATGATTTTCCAGAATATGTTACGAAGTTTTTGGTAAAACTTCCACCACCACATAATTTTGAAATATTAAAAAGGTTTAACAAAGCTGTAAAGCTACATGAAGGAGAAAAACTCCATATTACTGCTAAAGGATCTATAGGTTTAGCTATAACAACAGTTAAAAACTATATGAAAGAAAATTGCAGAACTGTTTATATACACAGACAAATGAAGCAAATGGCACGCAAAAAGCTTAAAACAGGCTTTAGCTGTGAACCATTCATGGAAGACATTGCAAGAGCATATGGATGCTATCCTACAACCAAAAAACCTGGAAAACCATCTGGGAAGAAAAAAAGGTATATCTTTAAAATATATAAGAAGCTTTATAAAAGAAAATATTTTTCTAAAGGAAAATATTTTAAAAAGAAAGGGGGGAGGAAGAAAACCAAAAACCCTTCCAACGAAAAGGTAAAATATTGCCCTAGAAAAAAGAAAAATTGCAGATACTGAATTTACAGTGAACAAGGACACTATGCAAACGAGTGCCCAGCCAGAAGAGAGAATGACCAAAGAGTCAATCTCTTTGAAGAATTTGAACAACAGGGATTCTATCCAGTAGAAGATCCCAGTGATCAAGAAAGTCTATATTACCTTACAGAAGCATCTACTGAAGAAAGTTCATTAGAAGATGAATAGCTTCAAACCAGGTACCAGAACATATGGTAATATAACTAATCCTAATTCAATCTATATTGCTTGTAAATTGAATTCCGATGGATATCACAAATACACTATTAACGCTTTTTTTTGATACAGGAGCAAACATGTGTATAGCATCAAAATGGATTATACCTAAAGAACATTGGGTAAATTCAGACAAAACAATTAGTGTTAAAATTGCAGACCAATCATCTGTAAAGGTTAACAAAGTTGTTAAAAATGTAGATTTGGAAATAAAAGACTTAAACCAGAAGCCTTATTATTTCAAAGTTCCATCTATATACCAAAGTGAAACAGGGATAGATCTTATTCTTGGTAACAATTTCTGTCTACTGTATAAGAGATTTATGCAGGATATTGACGAAATCAGCTTTGGCATACAAGGAAAATAAATCTGGATCAAAAAGCAGCGTTATGTTGTAAGGTTCAATTATCTATAGAATAAATTCCTTGAGATACATAAAACCAGAGGAAAAGAAAAACCTCCGATTATTAAGGGACAAAATATTGTACCAAGTAGAATGGTCAATATTACCCAAGAAGAAGAACGAGGATTTAAGATAAATTCTCTTAGAGAACAAATCTTAAAAACCCTCGAAGAATGTTGTTTAGAAAATCCACTTGACCCAATCAAAAACAAAGGAGAAATGACAGCAAAGATTGAACTCAAAAAAGACTTTAAAGGAAAGTTAAGATCATCTACAATGGGCTATTCTCCTTAAGATAGGCAGGAATTTGCAGAACAAATTAAAGAATTACTGAAAATGGGAGTAATTGAATCTTCCACATCAAGTTTTTCTTCACCAGCCTTCATGGTAAGAAAAGAAGTAGAAAAAAGAAGAGGAAAGCCTAGAATGGTTGTTGACTACAGAGCAGTCAATGCTGCTACCAAAGATGACGCATATACCATTCCAAACATGGCAAGCCTTTTAGCACTCATAAGAGGAAAACATGTATTTTCTTCTTTTGATTGTAAATCAGAATTCTGGCAGGTTATACTTGACAAAGAATCTAGACCAATTATTGCCTTTAGCTGCCTCCAAGGACACTACTAGTGGAAAGTTATTCCCTTTGGCTTAAATCAAGCACCTGGAATCTTCCAAAGGCATATGGATAACATTTTCAGAGAATTATGAGAATATTGCTATGTTTACATAGATGATATTCTGGTATTTTCAGATAATAAAAATGATCATGAAAAGCATGTATTGCAGGTATTACAAACTGCAAAACAAGTTGGGATAGTCCTTTTCAAAAAGAAAGCAGAACTATTCAAAACAAAGATTAAATATCTTGGATTAAATGTTGCTTATGGTTATAAGGAACTACAACGCCATATACTTAAACATATCAATGAATTTCCTGATGAAATTCATGCTATCAAACAATTACAAAGATTTCTTGGATGTCTAACTTATGCTCAAGATTTCATTAGCATGTTAGGAGAAAAAAGAACACCACTTCAAAAGAAGTTGAAAAAGAATGTGCCCTGGAAATGGACTCATATTGATATAGTATATGTCCAAAAATTAAAAAAGAGTTTAATAACTCTACCATCTCTTTATCATCCAACACCAAGTGATAAGATGATAATTGAAACAGATGCTTCAGGAGAATTTTGGGGAACAGTCCTTAAAGCCAAACCGGCACATAAGGAAGAAGAACATTTATGTTCTTATGCTTCAGGAACCTTCCAAGGGGCACAAAAGAATTACCACATAAATGAAAAGGAAATTTTAGCAGTCAAAAATGCTATTAAAAAGTTTCGTGTTTATGTAATTAGCAATAAATTTCTTGTTAGAAGTGACAGTTCTACTTGCAAATTTTTTATGAAGACTAACATTTTTGCAGATTATAAACAAGGACGCCTTATTATATGGCAAATGTGGTTTAGTCATTACACCTTTGACATTGAGACTATCAAAAGAGAACACAATTATTTAGTAGACTCTTTAACAAGAGAATTATCTGTTGTTGCTTGTAGGTAAAACTTCTGCAAATAGAAGGACTGGATAACAGAATCCAGGACTTGGAATTTCAAATCCAAGAAAAAACGATGGAATTGACATTCCTAAATACAAAGCTTGATTTCTACAAGAAACAACAAGCTCTCTTATTTTCAAAGGGTGAGGAATCAAAATCAAAATCCTCAACATCAAGCTCTGCAACAGCATCATCAGATGAAAATTCTGAACAACAAAATGTTTTAAACCCAGCAAAAGGGAAAGACATACAAGCTGTGGATATTCCACAAAAGCTTGATACCAAGAAGGATATCACACTTCAAAATGAGCCTAAGGCCCATGAACAAGAGTTTAGGCCACAACAGCCTAAAGTCAAGTCCGGTCAAACGGATACATTAGACTTATCATTTGTCCAAACACCTAACCCTTTAGTGTCTTTTGATCTATCTACAGGTTACAAGAAATTCTATGTAATCTTTGATGGACTAGATCGCTGGTATTACCAAGAATGGAAAACCGCAGAACCCAGAGTTAAAGGACTTCCATTTAAACACAAATCCTTCAAAACATTTGAAGAAGCCCAAAAAGAATACAATCAGTACCGGACAGAAAAAGGCCACAGACAAGCCCAAAACCAGTCCAACACATTACTTATCCATTATTTTTCCCATTATTCCCAACAGGATTCAGGCCTTGAGGAGCTTGCGGATCACAAATGATTAGATCACCAAAGATTCAAAGTATGGTTGAATCACACCAAAGGCTGAGACGAAGCTATGAAGATGTTCTGAAGGCCCCATCACCATTACCAAACAGATTGGTGAATCGCAACCCAGAAGAAAAAGAAGTTACTGAAAAAGAAAGTTCAGTAATCTAAGCACCATTCTCTAATTTCATTAGCCTCGAAGCAGAAGCCAGATCAATAGGAGATGCAACAACAAAGCATCCCTTTGCAGGATCCTGTGAAGAGTATGGAAAATTCATATTCTTTCAAGGAGCAGCACCAGAACTTGTTGCTGAATCATTCAACTATGGATTGATCAAATTCATTTATCTCAGTCAAGATGCCAAAGAAATCTCGGTATTAAATCCATCACTGGTAAAATCAATTCTCAAATGGAAGACCAAAGTCCTTAAGACACAATATAAAACAGTTTTCTTGTCAATAACCATCACTATCCCTTTCTGGAATGAAGATAATATTTTCAAAGGTTATCACTTCATTGAAATTGGGATAGCATCACAAGACAAAGTCTTGGCAACACCTACTGTCAAAGAACCAATCCAGATGACAGGAGAAGTTCTACAGGTATGGAGATCAAAGTCATTTAGATCCTTCTTGTGCAAAATTAGAGGGATTAATGCAAATTCTAAAATTAAGGTAAACCATTCATCAAAGTTTATATTAATGACCTCATCAAACAAAGACCGTTTAAACAAAAAAGATGCAAAGAAGACTGCTATCTTTGAAAGATCATTCTACCTGGATGAGTGGAATGGACCAGACCTTGAGAAAGGACAAATGTATAGTTCCATAAAAAATGTGCTCGGTACAGATCATACATGTGGACACTGCAATAAAGGAAAAGCAAAAGTTGAAGAGTCTCCATCAAAGCAAGTTGGAAATGATTCAGACTCTGAATAATGTATGCAATGACATCCTGCACCAATAAGTGGCAATGAAAATATGGTGTCGACACTCTTGTTGCTGGACAAGATAATGAAGTAAAGACCCCTCCATTATAAAAGTTGTTGAAAGAGTATAATGTAGGGACCTCTTCATTGTGTAACGGAGATGCCCTTCTGTCTATAAAAGGAGCATTACTCAGACTAAGAAGGTATTCGAAATCCACCTTTCTCTAGTTTTCCCTAAAAGATTTCTGATGCTTTCCAAAACAATGGAAGCTTAAAGCTTTCCTGTAGAAATCAAGGGCTACAGCCCAACTATGATGTAAATTAATAGGATAAGGAAGTTATAATCCATATTCCTTCTTTATATATGAAAGTCTATTTCCTGTAAACTTTGCTTTTAAAGATCTTTATCCCAATTACGTGTACGGATCAACACTCTGTCCGTCATCCTGGCTTTGTTCCAAGTTGACAAGAGGTCGTGTGAAGGAACTGATTGCTAGTAGACAAAAGAACGCAGTTGTGAGGCACAACCAGGGAAGATATCTAAAGAAGCATAAGCAGGAAGCGCAGTAGACCCAACAAGGGAGATATCTCACACAACAAGAAGAAGGTACAAAACCATAACTTCCTAAATTCCAGTTATGAAATATGCATCTATGTGGCTTAGCACCTTGGATTTCTACTTCACCAAAATTGTTAAGAAAAACCTTAAGTATTTTAAATACTTATTAATCATGCTTGATAACATGTATATGAACAAAGTAAACTCTTATTTACTTATAAAAACAAATAGTAGCAACTATCAAACTACAAAGTTATATCTCAGATCTACTGAACAATTAACTGGAGAAGTTTGATTGAGCAACTATGGCAGAAAGCTTGCTTAATAACAATCCATTTAGTCTCCAAGGCTTAATTAATAAATTAGTTGATGATAATTCAGTTAGACAACAGGTTTTGATAAACCAACCTAATCCAGGAAGACTTATAGAGCAGATTCATTGTTACTCTACTCTACTTAACCCATACTATCATATGAATCTTGAACGACTAGATCAAAAAATGAAGAAACCGTCCAACTCATTAAGAGACTTTGGAGAATTCAATTACATGATTGTGTTGCTAAAACAAAAGTAAGAGAGAGAATTTCTCAGCTTACTGAAGAATTAAATTATATGATTAGAGCATATAATGATAGAAAACACAATTACCATGCCTACCGATAGTTCTTGGCTAGGAATGAGTAGTGCGAGGCTGTTCCACTTAATTCCGCCTTTAAGTTTTAGAGGGCAATACTGAAGTGGTATCAGGACCATGAAAATAAAGAAAATTCATGCAAAAACTCATGAAAATCATGAAAATAAGGGAAGGGCATAATAGTCTTTAGTCTAAAGAAAAAGACAAAAAGCCTAAACCAAAACATACAAATAGCTTTACCCGTATTAATTATACATGTCCGCATGCGGTGGAATATGAAATGGAAAAGGATCGGGTTCATTTTGTGAAATACACCAAAAAGTGGAGGAATACTTTTTGGCAGGTCAACGCACCGTTACTACAAGATCTATGAAATTTGACATTATTAGACAGGAGATTTCCGCCAAAGGTGAACAACAATTATGTATTAATGAAAATGTTGTGAAAATTTTATATGTCTATTATACCAATATCAATTATTAAATTGACATATATACCACGATTCTCCTAGTTTCCATTTAAGAAAGACAGCTTGTATGAATCAATCCGATTTGTCAGAAATACTTTAAAAAGTGTTAATCTTTCAAGATAAACTTCCAAACCGAGATTAGAAGTGTGGTGGAAAAATTCGACTACACTTGGCAAGGAAAACAGTCTTGAATACACTTGGCAAGGAAAACAGTCTTGAAGGAGGAAATTCTATAAGCAACCTTATTCCCTATGCTTTGGCAAAAAAACTGGAAACCCAGACTGAGGAAGATGGGACATAACGTACGCAAGAAAGATGTGCATTGAATGCTCGTCAGAATGGAGTTGGGGGTATCCTCAGGCGCCCATATATAAAATCGGGGGCGATTTCGTCCATTCATATATCAATTGTTGCTACATTTGGGGTTACTTAAAAAACTGACTTTTTTTTTTTTTTTTTTTAACTTTTGCTTGGTAGAATTTGATTTTTGTACAATTTTTTTTTTATTAGATGGGGCTTTTGATATATACAAGAAAGCTTTCATCCAAACCGACAAATGCTTGTAAGCAAACATAATCAACTCACTTAAGTACTTGACTGAAATTGGAGCCTGAGAAACTGTTATTCCAACATATTTTGGTTGAGAATAACAGGTATATAGACGTCTCACCTCGTCCAAAAATTTTAAATTAGGTTAAATTATTAAAATATGATTTTAAGATTTTAATTAAGATCAAGTCACAGTTATTAGTTGTTATAGATGATGATGATTATTAGTTTTACACCCGTGCGATCCACCAGTATAAAGATTTGACAAATAAATTGTATTGGAATGATAGAATATAACTTAAACGGATCATCTTTACCAAAACACATTATAATCCCACCTATTATTAATTTGATAACTACTTATTTATAATCACAAATTTCACACTTCTATTAAATCTACACCACTAATTTCACCTCTTTATAATTTCTCTTTATAAATCAATTATCATAAATTATATTAAACATGTACATAGTATATTCATATTATTATACTATAATAATAAAAAGATTTGGGCCATAATAGTAATTTAGTCAATGAGTTAAAGGAAAACTTGAAGAAAACTACAAAAAAAGACCACCAGTGCAAATTAATGAAAGATTGAGGATCCAACTCATACTAACCTCAAAAGTTGGTAATGATATATGAAACTAACCCTTAAATAAAATACAACTGGTCACTTTGCTTGTCTTTATTTAGGCCCAATCTGGAATTGGTTTTTCCAAAATCAGTTTTCATTCAAATCCATTTCTAACCACACCTCACTTTTGTGCGTTTGATATGAAAGGATTTCCAACTTTCATGAAAAGTATTTTACCTAGGGCAAGGTGGAATTTGTTTTCTAGGGAAAATGGATAAAATTATGCTTCATAAGATTGTATCATGGAATTTAAATTCCATTTCCATTTGTGAATCAAATACACAAGAGTTAGAATTTAAATAGAAAATCAACATTTTCCATAGAAAATTTATGCAATCAAACATGTAAATCTTTTCTTTACCCTTCAACCATGGAAAATTTAGCTGGAATAACATTACATGTGACTTCATAACTTTTCTTTATTTTTCAACCACACATTCTCTGAAACCAAAAAAAAAAAAAAAGAAAAATGACTTTTCTCAAATAATCAATTCTCAAACTAATTAATGGCCCTATCACAATACATTTAGAATTCACACTGATGACTCTCACAAACAGGTGAGCCGATGATTGTTTTTTTCTTTATTTATTTATTTTTTATTTTTTTAAGCTAGTCTAAGCAATTAGTAGGCATGATAATATGTTATCTGATAGTAATCTTGTTGTCTTATGGTATGTTTGTGGCGGGACAACTCATATAAGACTTGCCTAATGATGTCCCGCGTTCACATCTATTAATTAATATCTAAGTCAAAATTTACGGTGTCTATAGACACCGTATTTTTCCAGTCTTTTTTACGCGGTATCTAAAATTACTGCATTTTGCGGTAATGTGTTGTCTTTTGTATTTACTTATATAGCATGTAATAATATTTTCTATTTTTGGTATCGTATCTCTCTCAATTTTGTTATCATGCCCTTATCTAAAATCATTCCTTAGCAACATTTTTGATTTTTCAAAATCCCCGAGATCATTCCTTATTTATAAGCCTTTTAACACGCGCCTCTATTTTCCACCACTTAACTTCACATGACACATCCGTCTTTCTTCCCCTCCAAATTACAGCAGATTCCACTCCTTTCGTTTCTAAAATTCAGTTTCTAGCCGGTCCATAACCCTTCAATCACAATTTCTGTTGATTTTCTATGGTTATTTCAACTTCTCTTGATCGAATTAATGGTTGATTCGATTCAAGGAAAAAAATTACAATTGTGTCTAATGAAGGCGATGCTACTATTGTTGATTTGAGCGGGTCCAGGGGGGCTTTTAAAAGTCAAAGAAATTATCAATCCATATGTTCCTTGCTTCTTCCTTCCGGCTTCCACTCCATTTTTATTATTGTTTATTCTTCTCCGTTGATGAGCACAAGTTATTTGCTGACGTGAGTGATGTTGGTAGAAATATAGAGAGAAATGAATGGATAAATCTCGACTTTATTTATTTTTCTTTCCTCTACATATTCTAGAGGAAAAATAATTTCAATTGTTTATCTTCATATACTTTCTAGATTGAAATACATTACATTTTTTATTTACTTGCAATTCGATGTTTATTCATTGGTATAGATTCTCTTTTATATTTGAATTTTTACAATATTGAATGTGATGTATCATACCATTTTGCATCTTCCCTTTTACGGAAAATTAGATCTACAGTAATATATATGAATTTTGATTTACCTTTCCGTGTTTGGATTTTTTACTGTTCATACACATAAGATGTATAACTTTTGTACATACACTCTTAAATTTACCTACACTTTTCAAAACTTGTGATTTAAAGAAAGATGGAGCAAAAAAAATTAAATAAATACAAAGGAGTGTGTATAAAAGTTATATACCTTGTGTGTACAAATATCGTTTCTCTTTTTTATTCTATACCTTTGTTCAACCCTAATTATGCTTTTCCTAATTAAGTTTTAAATTTTGCTAAATATTTTGCCATTGGATATATCTAGCAAACCAATTTGTTTGCATGTCAATGATTTATGTTATTCGTCGGCATCTAATTTAACAAATATTTCAAATGACAATTAGATTAAGATTATTGACGAATAACAAATATTTGCTTAGTTGTTAATAGTGTGTTCTTCAGTCTTTCTATAGAAGTTGATCAGGCTCTATTTTTAGAGCGTGATCAATTTCCTTAAAAAATTATATTTTCACATACAACTACATGTTGAATGATGCAACTCTAGTAGATTAGAGAATACATTCATAAATATGTTGCTTTACAAGTTTGCCGTAATGGTAGATTGATGGTTTAATCAGAAGTAGTCAGTTTACAACTCTAGTGTTCGACTCTAACTGTTAAGTATACCACTAGAGTTGGTAATCTTTTATTCATACTTCCCCCCCTTTTTTCCCCAATTTTCACTAATTTATAATGTCTCTATGGGTTGTTTATTTGCCATGGACAATAACATAATTTCTTTTCTTAGTTGGTTGTGCAATTGCATTGTTCCAATGAACTTATGATTAAAAAAAAAAAATGGCCACGACAAAATTGAAGAAAAAGTGCGTGCAAAGTGAATAAAAAAAGTGTAAGTTGCTTTGATATATTCACATCTTTTTCCTTCCTATATAAGGTTCTCCACCTTTCACAAGATTACAAGCAATAGAGGTAATACATATAATCATCCATGAAGCGCGTGCAAAGCGAAACAATAAAGTGTATAGATGATATTAAAGCCATATTTTAGTATTTTCAATGAAGGTGTAAATCTACGGATTTTTAGAAAAAAATAAAAAATGAAGGTATAAATCTTACACATCTATTAATAAATTCTAAATAGTTAATCTTTATTTACCAAATTTCTACTTGTACAGTGCATGAGTATTAAACTAGTTGTGAGAGACACTACTTATCAATTGTCCAATAAACTATCGGTACATATCTGTGTGGCGGAATAATCTCGGTTGAGAAATTAGTTTTAGATCTAATGGTTAAAAAAATCAAGAATAAAAAGACAAAGAAAAAGAAAAAGAAAAAGAAAAAGATTCCATTTGGAGGAAATGGAGCTTGGCTAGTTAATGCTTTTCTCCATCTCCAATCCACTCATCTTTCTTCATCTTACCTCACTCAATTTAACCATCCGTCGGACAACCTCAGAGACCTCCCCATAATTATTTGGTCAACTAATTAATGTTTTTCTCCATCCCTATTGCCCTCATCTTTCTTAGCACAGAGATCTTGTCCTCCGGCTAACGACGATTTGTATCTTTATCAGCACCGGAGCCCGGAGGTTTACTAGTCGATCGAGGACCCAACTCCCCCGTATACCTTGTAAGTCAACACCACAGACACCTCTCATCTCTTGGAGAAATATAAAAATGTCTTGTACACTCTTTCAGGAGAAGAAAAAGTACAGAAGACTTTAGCTTATTTGGTCAACTAATGTTTTTCTCCATTTGCTCTCGTCTTTCTTCACTCCTTGGCACAGAGAATTAAACATCTTGTACGTTCTTTATGGCCCCCAAGCGACGATCTCTGCACTTACCGGCAGCAGAGGCTCACTAATGGCCGAACCCCCCAAATCCTTGGTAAGTCAGAAGAGGGCAGGCCTTTGTAATCTCGTTATGAAATGAAGTGCCACTGAATTCATATCAGATTCTTCTTGAAAGGTTATATAAAATTAGATTAATTAGTCGTAGACCAAATTTGCACAAGTGATAAACTTGTTAGTGGCACTTGGAAATGTCTGAGGCAACAATTGACAGTGTGATTGTTAACATTGATAACATGCTAAATCGCTGGTCTGAACCATCAAAGCCGTCTATCTTTCGAGTAGGTGATCATTTACGTAGCATAAACCAGGAGGCTTATGATCCCGAAATAATAGCCATCGGCCCTTTTCACCACGACAAGCCCCAGTTGCAGAAAATGGACCAACACAAGGTCTGGTATCTAAAGTTGCTTCTTCAAAGAAGGAATGAGTCAAGTGTAGAAAGATATGTCAGTGCAATTAGACACTTGGAAGACCGGGCACGGAAATGTTATGCAGAGGAGATCCAACTCGACCGAGATGAGTTCCTAAAAATGTTGCTTCTTGATGGTTGTTTTATCGTGGAGTTCCTATGGAAGTTTCAGTACATAAAATGCAGAGATGATGACGATCCAATTTTCCAATATGTGCATATACAGAATCATTTGATGCACGATCTGATGTTGTTTGAGAATCAAATCCCATTTTTCGTCGTTGATTGTTTATTCAGTTTGATCAGGACGGATAGTGAAGACAACATCATTGCCATAATATGGCCTCTGCTACAAAATGGCATTTTCCAAGTGCAAGATCTTCCTTCACGAGTCCCTAATGCTCCCCATCTTCTTGGCATAGTACACGACATCCAATGCTCCTTGTTCGCAAAGATGTTATCTCTAATGGGGGCTGAAAATGATACTAATGACGACGTGGGGAATATAAATTCAGCTACAGAGCTCAAAGAATCGGGCATTTCCTTCAAAAAGTCGGAAGAAAAAAGTTTGTTTCATATTGAATTCAAGAATAAAGCATTGAGCATACCAGTATGGGAAATTTCTGATACGACAGAGTCGTTGTTTTGCAATCTGATCGCTTTTGAATACTACCAAACAGGTAACCCACAAAAGTATGTGACGGACTATGTATTCTTCATGCATTGTCTAGTCCATTCAACTGATGACGCAAAATTATTGCGTCGATATGGAATCATTAGCAATCTTTTAGGGGGCGACGAAATGGTTTATCAAGTGATCAACCGGCTAGGGAAGAATATCATAATTTCTTATGAGCTCTTCCGATCTATTTTGGTGTTGTCTACAAAGTGAATCGTCATTGTATTCGGAGGAGGAATAGATGGATGGCAAAATTAAGGCGGGATTATTTCAATAGTCCATGGGCTCTCCTTTCCGTCCTTGCTGCTATTACATTGCTCTTGCTTGCGATCACACAAGATCAGCGTTTGCCATTCTCTCCTATCGTAAGTTTCACCCTAAAGACTTTGATGTTAATTTTTTGGCTATTTATTACTTCTGATTTGTATCTACAATTAGTCAAGTAAGCAATTTGTAAACTACCTACTTATGGCATAAATTTTCTTGCAGGCAATGATCTCAAGAACAACTAGTTCTATAAGTGCTTTTGACAACCCATGGTAATCCAAATTATAAGTTAAGAGTGATGTTATGTATCATTACGCTTGTGATGTTAATTCGTATTGATGTTAAGAGATAAATTCTACATTAAAAGATTATGAAATAATTTACCAACGTATAATTACTTGGGTTACTTTGTTTAAGTTTTAAGAAGGCTGACTTTATGTATAAGATTGGGTCACTAAACTATTAAATAATTTAATTTAATGTCTCGTGATTCGTATAATCTATACTTATATTAAACAAAAATGTTTATGTATAAGATTGTTCCGTCTATGGTCGATTTCCAGATCGGTTAAATGAATCTCCATCCATTCCTTCCCAATTGACCAGGAAATGTTCCAAGAATTGTGTTTGTACCATCCTCTATTTCTCTTTATTTTGTTAGGTTTCAGACATTTGTGTGTTCTATGAAGAAAACTGCAGTTTGTAAAATTTCCCATGCTTGCTTTGAAATTTTGGCTTGGAAATTTCGAACATCTGTCTTTAAATCGCTTGGTAGATATGAAAATGCGGTTTGTTGTCTTTTTCTCTCTTTTCATTTAAAGATTTCTTTGTTCGGGCGTCATTCCATCACCATTCTCTGGTTCTTCAAAGCCTTCATCAACAATATCAATCCACAGTTTCATTGACTTAGGTAAAAATTTCATATTGTGACTCCAATAGTCATAATCTTCTTCAATATTGAAACAAGGAATGAGAGAAACCAAGTTATTTGAATTTGCCATTTCTCCCGTTTCAAAATTTGTTTGGAACTCGCATGTTGTATGGTTTCTTTGAAGGCAAAGGGGTAGTTTATTCAATGTATGAAACATTTAATTTCACTGCCTTACAAACTTCGTATGACAATTAACTATTCTTACAAGCTTGAAACAAAGATGAATTCAATGTAAATCTGGAAAACATTAAAATTTAACATGACTCTTAAAACTGAAAAACTTCAAACAAAATAAAAATACTTAAATAAATACAGTTCAAAAATGATGTCATGAATTTGGTTTACTTTTCTCATAGGTTACTAGTTTTACGTTTTAATTAAGGTTGACTTTTATGGTGAAGTTCCAATTTTTTGACCTTTTTATTTTATTTTAATCATCATTGACGAAAATAAATAAGATAAACATTGAAAATCTTCAAGCGCCTATCTGAGGTGCTGTTACAAAATCTCCTATCTTATTTGACATGTATTGATGCACGTCACGTGTATTTTAAATCCATGTGGTGTGTATTGATGTATACCACATGGGGTAGGAGGTACTGTAACGGCATAGCACTTCCGGGAAGTACTTAAACATTACCGAGATAAACATATAGATTCCAGCACCGTAATGATCATATATCTCTTTGCACATTTGATATTTCTAATTTCTAACTTCTAAGTCAGTCAGATTTTTTAAGGCAACCAGTGTAGACAAATTAAAAATGTCAAGGATAAGGATTTGGCGGAGACTTAAAGCTTATTTGGTCAACTAATGTTTTTCTCCACTTGCTCTCATCTTTCTTCATTGCTGGGCACAGAGAATTATTGGTCCATCTAGAGCTCAATCTCGGATTTGTCACAGGCCAGCAAGTGAAGATCTGTGTCCTTACCAGCACCTGAACCTCCAGAATCCCTGGTAAGTCTGAAACGGCCAGGCCCTTCTAATCTTGTAGAAAAATGAAGTACCATTGCATTCATTTCAGATGTATATATATCTATATTTTGAAAGGTTATGTAGAATCTGATTAATTGGTTGTAAATTGAGTTTGCTGAAGTGACACAGACTTGTTGGTGACACTTGAAAATGTCTGAGGAAGCTGTTAAAAATGTGATTGTAAACATTCATAAGAAGCTTGATAGCTGGTCTTCTGCACCATCGAACCCATCTATCTTCAGAGTAGGTGATCATTTACGCAGCATAAACCCGGAGGCTTATGATCCCGAAATAATAGCCATTGGTCCATTTCACCGCAACAAACCTCAGTTGCAGAAAATGGAGAAACACAAGGTTAGGTATCTAAAGCTGCTTCTTCAAAGAATAGACGAATCGAGTGTAGAAAGGTATGTCATTGCACTTAGAGACTTTGAAAACAAGGCAAGGGAATGTTATGCTGAAGACATCGAACTGAATCGAGATGAGTTTATAGAAATGTTGCTTCTTGATGGTTGTTTTATAGTTGAGTTCTTATGGAAGTTTCAACACAATGAAGGGACAGATGGTGATCCAATTTTCCAATATGGACATATACAGAATCATCTGATGCGTGATCTGATGATCAGAATCATCTGATGCGTGATCTAATCCTGTTTTTCATCATTGAGTGTTTGTTCAAAATGATCAACACGGACAGTCAGTATCGCGACATCCGTTCCATAATATGGCCTCTTCTACAAAATGGCATTATCCCAGTAAAAGATCTTCCCCCACAAGTCCCCGAATCTCCCCATCTTCTTGGCATAGTCCACGACATCCAATGTTCATCGTTTGCAAATATGTCATGTCAAATTTACACCGCAAATGGTACCAGTGGGGATATAAACTCAGCGACAAATGTGTTACCTCAAATTGACACCGCAGATGGTGCCAATAGGAATATAAATTCAGCTACAAATGTGCTACCAACAGTTAACATGGAAAATGGTATCAATGGGAATATAAATTCAGCCACAGATGCATTACCTCAAATTGAAACCGCAAATGGTACCAATGTGAATACAAATTCAGCTGATGTGTTACCTCCAACCACGGAAAATGGTACCAATGGGAACATAAATTCA
>CAVNYN010273832.1:0-10185 GCA_963692815.1 Nyctanthes arbor-tristis
TGATGAGAACTTCGTTACTGATATAGTTATAAGCTTTATACTGGCCGGCCGTGACACGACTTCTGCTGCGTTAACATGGTTTTTCTGGCTGCTTTCCAAGAACCCACAGGTGGAAGATGAGATTCTGAAAGAAATCAGAGA
This sequence comes from Nyctanthes arbor-tristis, assembly GCA_963692815.1. NCBI lineage: Eukaryota > Viridiplantae > Streptophyta > Magnoliopsida > Lamiales > Oleaceae > Nyctanthes > Nyctanthes arbor-tristis. Next base: position 142 of record CAVNYN010273832.1, read on the forward strand.
AACATCAGAAGCAACAGTTTATGAGGAGGTGAAGGACTTGGTTTATACTCATGCTTCTCTTTGTGAAAGCATGAGATTGTATCCACCGGTTCCGGTGGACACAAAGTCAGCAGTAAATCATGACGTTTTACCAGATGGGACAGTGATCGAGAAAGGTACAAGAATAAGCTACCATCCCTACGCAATGGGGAGGGTTGAGAAGGTGTGGGGGCCAGACTGGAGATCGGAAGAGCGTCGTTAGGGAAAGAGTGTAGGCAATGGTGACTGGAGAATCCGCCGGAAAGTGGAGCTTTGTGGGCAAGGATACGTTTACATACCCAGTGTTTCAGGCGGGGCCAAGAATATGTTTGGGGAAAGACATGGCATTCTTGCAAATGAAGAGAATCGTTGCCGGAGTCTTGCGGGGTTTTAGGGTGGTGCCCGTGGTGGAGAAAGGCCATGAGCCGGTATATACGTCCGACTTCACCTCGAAAATGAAGGGTGGTTTTCCGGTGAGAATTGAAGAGAGAGTTGGGCTGTGATCTCAATCAGTTAGAGTATAGGTAGGTGGGGATCTAGAATTTTTTTCTCTAGCCATTATCACTCTAGAGATCTGGATCATGCTTACCAAATAAGCCCAAGAATAAGCCGGACATGCAGCAAGTATGAAGTTTTTAAGCTAAAAATTTGTTAGAAGTGTGATGTTTTCTTGTCCGTACTTAAGAATTATTGCTATTTTCACATGTCCATTGTCGTGTAATTCATGTGGCTTGTAATATATAATCCCGAAAAAGTCAATCAACCTCAGTCTGTATGTCCTAAAAAATTCTCGTTGGCTTCAAATGGTTTATTACTGAAATATAAATGTTGGAATATTTCTAACCGGGGAGAATAAAAATGAGTTTTTTACGATTCATTTTGTATAATTTTGATCTAATGACATATGTTTGGCGGTTTTATACCGTGCGATACTCATGTGACACACATACCTTTGCACGCCACTTTTAAGAAACCATATGTGATTTCATGGTTTCATGAGTAGAAACAGACCTACTTTTGTACCTATAATTTATACATGGTTTAAGCAGCTAAAACATGAAAATTTAGGCAAGTATTAATTAATGGAAGAAAAAAGTTGGGCTTTTGGACCGAACCAAAAATAAAAATAAAAATAAAAAAATAAATAAACTGAGTACATATATATTCGAGATAAAATTGTTGTGTAGTATCATGTGGTGTTGACAGTTTCATTTACCATTAGTAGCCACCCCAAATTGAACCATTTCCCTTGGATATGCATTGCTAGCAATTGGTGGTGGTGGTGGTGGCTGCCGTGGTTGAGGAGTTGCCACAGTATGGCCTGCAATACTTTTTCTCGAAGATCATTTTCCGGCAAGGGGCGCCTACACTACCTGGAGTGTACGTGCATCCGTTAGCTAGGTGAAGGAGGACAAACGGGCGCCTGATCTGCAAGTATGGCAAAAGAAGTTGTCCCCTTGTCATACATTCTTCTTCATCATCATCAAGAATTCTTGCACCTTCATATTGTCTAATGTTCAGAAGAAAAACTATCAGTAATCAGTAAGGTAGCAAAGATAACACTGGATATATATGCATCTTATAATTCATCAACCTTAGCAGCTGATAGAAGTTGTTGAGAATTAATGCAACTACTTCAGGGGGCTGGTGTATATATATGTGTGGCATTGGAAAAAATGAAAAGGTGTGACTTGAATATTTCTCTTGTCCATAATTTTATTCACAAACTTTGAATATTGACTGTGGGATTTAATTTGTAAATAATTATATTGAAGTGTTGAACGAGTCGAAATATAAGTAGAAAAAGAAAAAAAAAAGAAAAACTAATGATAATAATAGGATCCAGATCTGCTGTCCCCAAATCCCGTCTCGCTTGCTGTCCGTCCAATAAAATCCTTACAAGTGTTTAATTAATTAATTAATTAATATTTGATTAACTAAGAAAATGCTGACTTGTAAATTAAATAAACACGTGTAAGGATTTTATTAGACGTGTGCTCTTCCGATCTCAGGGTTCCGATCTCAGCAGATCCGGACCCATAATAATATGACATGATACAGTACGTATAATGCGAAGATGTAGACGTATATTTCAAAAGATAAAATGCTCGTTAGTTTCCCAACCATGACCATGGACGGATTCAAGATTTTATATAGGACTAAGCTAGATTTAGAGATCGGAAAAAATATATAGAGGTTGGAAGGGTGTGGAGCCCTCTTCTTGGGGGCTTGAGGGCAACGCCTCTGAAATATTATACCATAAATTATTAGAAATGAAATTATACTAGAAATGTTAAGATACATACAGATTTTAAAAAAATTTTGACAATCTCCTTTTTAGATTAACTTAAAACAAACCTAAAATATAGCGATATTCCCCCGAATACAAAAATCACAAGCATTTATAATAACTTTAACTGTCATTTACTATCTGAAGTTCGAGTTGCTCATAATTACCGATGTGGATCTTCAAAATTCATGTCGAAATTGAACTGTAAAATTGAGATTCTTTCTAGGGTTCTTCTTTACGTCAGTCCATTCATCTAATTTTGGTAGTAGGCTAGCTAAAGAATTTAAAAAAAAAAAAATTGAAGTTTGAGTTTAGGCTACTTAGGAATCAGATTTTGGTTGGACCGAGCTACAGCCTGGTCTAGCTCACTAGTCGGTCCGTCTTTGATCACAACTATATGTCAAAAGCTCATTAGTTTCCCTTCAGATTTTTGGTACACATTCGTCAATTAAACAGCTCATTTGTTCTTCCTTCTCCTCTTCTCCTCCTTCTTTGTTTGCAATCCCGTCTTCCTATGCTTTAGTGCATTAGGTCGGTTAACAATTAAGCATTCAAATAAAAGAATGATTTATACGGGCTAAAATTGATCTAGTGCCACACATATAGTGGTGATTTTCCATGTAGCGTGTCCTGACTGATGCACGCAACATGACTGTATAATGCTAAAGAGTGCCATATATATATATATATATAGCGCAAGAACGAGACTCATATAAACGGTAAAAACCTACCAAAATTAATGTATATACGTTTTGATGAAAAAGAAGTGAACAAACGTCATGATTTCATGTGTTCCTTTTAGCCGCTTTCGATGCACTTTAGTTTCATATGCTTGTGTTGCCTGACACCCAAATACATTTGCAACATCTACTGCTATTCGGCCTGAGAGTTGCTTAGTTTGATCGTGGTTTTAGGAAAATCAACCCAAACTGAAAATTGATGATTTTTTGAGACGGTTATTTTTGTAATATTAAAATCAAACTAAAACCAAACTTTTGGTTTTGGTCTGGTTTGGTTCAGTTTAGTTATGGTTATATAAAAATAATAAAATATGATTTAATTAGGTTACTGACTAAAGGAAAAAAGAGAAAATTATGTACTTTGTAGGGACAACAACTATAGTATAGGGTTTGAGTTATATAGTTTTAATAGAAATCGAGATTGTTTGATAACTTTATTCTTTTTACTTTGATACTCTAAATTAAGAATTAAGTTAATAAATTCAAAATCAAATACTTCAACTTGATTATGGTTTGGTTATTGGATTTAATAACCATAACCGTTTAAAAATTTAGAAAACCAAACCAAATAGCTCAATCTTGATTTGGTTCAGTTGGTTATGGTTATTTTGCTCAACCTTAACTACTATTCATGATTGAATCTCATCATATTAAAGAACACAGTAGAAGTTAATGAAGATTGAAGCTTGAAAGCCTCCTTTAGCGAAGATAAAAGGAATTGGAAAACAAACAACAGTGGTCTAGTGGTAGAATAGTACCCTGCCACGGTACAGACCCGGTTCGATTCTCGGCTGGTGCAAATATTTTTCGTTACCCTTTTTTTCAAATTTTCTTGTTCCTGTTTGTGCCCTTTTGTTTTTTTGTTACCATTTTTTCCAAATTTTTCTTGTTCGTCTGTGTTCTTTTGTTTCTCTCTTTTTTGATTGTATTTGTGATCTGTAGGAGCTCATCTTGAAGCTTCCTATATATAAGGAACATAAAATATTTCTATTGTTTTTCTCTTATGAAAGAGGCAGGAATTTTATTGTACATAATTATCACTATTATATAAAAGCTAACATTCCAAATTACTGTTCATTCAACAGTAACTTTTTCCTTTTTTTTTGTCTCTTTAGGTTTGCTATCCCGCTGGAAACTTCAACATTTTTCTTTTCCATTTTTTTTAAAAGTTTGCTGAGCCTACCTTTTTTCTTCTTTTTTTCTTCCTTTTTTTTTGGAGTTTTTATTTTGTGATGTGTTTTGAAAATGAGTATGTGCAAAATCACTGTATTAATCTATATGTTTATGTATTTTTTAGACACATATGTGTGATGCATCTATGCATTTATCTATCTTCTATAGTTTTTTAGGCTTATGATTTAATGACCTAAAAATTATATGCCTACCTTTTTTCTTCCTTTTTTTTTGGCTTTGTTTGAGTTTTTTTTAGGTAATGAGTTTTGAAAATAAATGTGTAAAACAGCTGTATTCATCTATATGTTTATGTATTTTTTTAACACATTTGTGTAATGTATCTATGTGTTTATCTATTTTTTGTAGTTTTCTTCTTTTTCATTTTTTGGGCTTATGATTTAATGACTAAAAAATTATACGATTAGTAGGTATAATAGTTGCGAGTTTTGCCCCGTAAATCTTTAATTAGGACGATAATATTTTAAATGCTTTTTTTTAAGGAAGTGAGGCATACTTGTAGTTTTTATATTTAGTTTCTAATATGTTTATTTTCTCAAGTTTTTTCTTTATACTAGAATTTATTTTATTTTATCGAATATGTTTATTTTCTCAAGTCTTCTCTTATATCGTACATTATTTTATTTTACTTATATAAATATGGGGTCTCATATATGAAAATTACTTCCTATTTGTATATATCAAATGTTTTAGAAACGAAAAAGTAAGCTCAATGAGCAATCAGACAGACCATTTTATAATGTAATCTTGACTTTTTAAAGTGAAAATATGTACCATTTACTTTATATTTGGAATTTTATTCATAAACAGGTATTAAATGTTATGTATTGTACTTTATTTTATTTTATTTTATTATTAAAGCAAATATTATTAATATTTTATGTATTAATTACACATTCTGTATAACAATGTCTACTCTAATTTAAACTACAAATGAAACGTAATACGTGCAACACACGTACAAAAACTAGTAAATATCAAAAGATAGTTGCGCTTTTTGTTAAAGAAAAAAAATGACTAATAAAAATCAGTAGAAAAATGAAAAGGTGCGTTTTTTAGTGGAACTTTTGAAATGGCCTATCAATTTTTTTTTGACACGTTAGCATATCTCCAATGCTTGTGGTCAAGGGTTATGATGCATTTTAGAGTGAGAAAAGAACAAAAGAAATAGCTGATCTGACTATAAAAACAGAACGAGCTCTAAATTTAGAGTCCAATCACTTATTACAAGGGGTCACGTCGTTTGTGTCAGGTGACGTGGCCCCTTGTAATTAGTAATCGGGCTCTAAATTCAAAGCCTGATCTATTTCTATAGAGAATCTATCATATTTTTTCTATTTTATTTTAATTTACATTTTCTTTTAATTATTTTTCGAACATTTACACCGTTTTTTCTCACACTTCCTTTATCTTGTTACATATAAGGTTTAAAAATACACCTTTATCTCTAATTTCTTCACTATTATTTTATTATTATTTTTAAATTTCTATCTATTTATCTTTTTTTTTTCACTTTTCTCTTTCTTTTTTTTTTACGCCACTTTTTATTTATTTTCAATTAAAATAATTTACTCTTTCTATCTCTCTCATTCTAAGACGCAACCTCTCCATTTGTTCAAGCAACATACGAAATTAACATTAGACCAATAACACCCCGGCCCCAACCCAATAAAAAAAAGGAAAAGGAAAAGAATAACCCGGAAAGAATCGTGGACGCACTAACCCAGAAAAAAAAAAAAAAAAAAAACCGCAAAGAATAACGTCAGACGACTACGCATTTCATAAACTCCGCTGGAAACAACAATTCTTCCTTCTTTTGCACTCTGATTCCGTCGCACGGATGACATACCACCAACACTACAATCTCACTGGTTCTATATAAAACCCGCCACCACTATTGTAGCTGGGCAAATAGAAAAAGGCGAATATTCACTCACTTTTTGTTCCCTAAACAGAAGAAGAAAGGGGCGAATGGCAAACCCTCCGAAACCATGGAAAGCAGAGTATGCGAAGTCATCGAGATCATCGTGCAAGACTTGCAAGAAAGCCATTGACAAAGAAATACTCAGACTGGGCAAGATGGTTCAAGCCTCGCAGTTTGATGGCTTCATGCCTGTAACTTCATTCTGCTTTCTTCTTCTGTTTTACTCTCACTTCCTGTGATTTTCGTTGTTTCTTGACAAACCCATACATTTATTTTACTTGTTTTGTGGTTTCTTTTAACTGCTTCAATTGCTATTTGAAATGTACTCAATTTTGCCTCCCGAGTATGTTTCTTTATTTTGGAGTCTATTGACACTGTGCTTTTACTAATTTCCACAATTTGGAAGGTGCATTTTGTTGTTTAGCTCCAAGTTTTTTCTTTTTCCTTTTCTTTTTTCTCCTCTGAGTCATTTTCTCCTCCATTTCATCTTATTTCCTGTCTGTCTGGTGTTTGTCTTTCTTTCTGTCTCTTCTTTGGAAGTTGTATACTGTTTGTTATCATTCTTTCGGGCTTCACAAAGTAGCTTAACCACCATCTCTTTTTGTTCATCTTCTACATTGAACAAAATGAGGCCCGTATTAATCAATTTTCTATACCTATTGCAGCCTCCACTGGTTCACTTATCTGGTACAACTATTATAATACAACATATTGTTGGAAGTTCTGATATGCTATTCTAGTAATGCTCACCTCACATCTGCTACTTATAAAGCTTCTTATGTATTTATTTATTTATTTATTTATTTTGGTTTGCAATTTGCTTGAATTTATTTCTATTAGATAACTCAACTAGATGGAATTTAGCTTCAATGCTAGTGTTTTGTCCCCTTGAGTGTATCCATCGACACTTATTTTATAACCCAAAAACGAAGAAGAAGAAGCTTGCTAATTATTATGAGTTTGAAGCTTGTACTTGCTCACTTAACTAGTACTATAAATAATTGTAAGTTATAACAATGATTTCTTCTTTCGTTCCCCTTATTTTTCATTTTTTCTATTTCCTTTTTCTAAACTAGATTAGGTTTAGTATACAAGGCTCTGGATCGTATTTCTTACGAACTTCTATGGTAAAAACTTTGTGTTTGATGGGAAAAAAAAATTCAAAATGATCTTTTTTGCTTCTAGTTTATCTTGCTGGGTTTAGACAGGACGAATGTTTGATGTCACAAATTGTCCCAACTCTTGCTTAATCATCTTTATGATGGCAGTCATTTTCGGTATGCATCTTTACATATAATCAGTTTAAAGCTATTACTTGATGTCGTTACTGTTGACGCAAAATGTAGCTATTAATCAGTTCTCTTGAAAATAACTACGTATGCAACCAGTGGTTCTAATTGTTGTATTTTTTATTTTTTTTTTATTTTTTATGTTTTCATGCCTTTTAATGTAAGTTTGTTTCTGGAATCAGATGTGGAACCATGCTGATTGCATCTTAAGGAAATCAAATCAGATAAAAGCGTAAGTATTCTCATATTTTCAGGTTAAATTCAGCTGTTCTTGGATTTAAATGATTTAAGTAGTTGCTGAGCTATGCATTCTGCTGTTGCACGTTTAGGGTTGACGATGTTGAAGGTTTGGAAACACTTCGTTGGGAAGACCAGCAGAGGATCAGGAAATACGTAGAAGGTGTTGCACAGCCGTGTTCCTCTTCTCCTACTGTTATGACATACGGTGTCGAAGTTTCTCAAACATCTCGTGCTGCTTGTCGGACCTGCAACCAAAAGATCATGAAGGGAGAGGTAGGTTGTGTATTTTGCTTTTGTGAAAAGATGAATTTGGTAGTGGAAAATGGGTAGCTTTGTTACTATGATGTGGAGTCTGAATTTTTATTTTCGGTATGAGTTGTAACAGTTTATTTATTGACCTTCATGTGTTCTATCCTCATTAAGAACTATGGCAAACCAGTTTGGATCCCATGCCTTTTTCAACTTGAATTAAAACACAATTCTATTATAATCGCGCTCTTCCGATCTCCCTGTTTACTTCAAAATCTGTATCCATGAAAGGACTATTTTTTATAAAGGTTTAAGGTAGTCTCCATATATAGATTCACAAATCAAAATATTGTAGTAGGAAAATGTAGATTTTCAGTGTTACATTTAAACAGCATTTTAAAAATGAGATCGGAAGAGCATGAAGGTTTTAGGTAGTCTCGAGAAACAATGATATATAGACTCACAAATCAAATTATTGTAGCAGGAAAATGTAAATTTTCAGTGATACATTTAAACATCATTTTAAAAATGTTATTACTCTCTCTCTCTCTCTCTCTCTCCCCCCTTCCATATATACATTCACACATACAAACACATGTGCATACAACATATATTATACATGTATGGTACTGATTCTGAGTGGAAGTCTGGAAAAGGGGAGAAATAGATTGGGAATCATGGATGTCCAAGAAATGTAGGACAAGTCAATCAAGGCACGTTTTCCTCCCATTGCTTACACCAGCACTGCAAACTTGCTGGGGAGGCATTCATAATTCAGTCATCAAAATCTCAAAATTTTCACTGTTGTTGATCATATTTATCAAATAGGCATCAGTCATCATCATTTTTCCCAGTCGTGGCATGTTGATGTATTTGCATTCAAGTCTTTTTTTCTCGAAACAACTTGGGTAAACTGTTACTTGTTCTCTATGGTAAATTCTTATTGAAGTATTTGCTGAGTCTGCTGTTAGCATTCACAGTTGCAACTTCCAAGGAAAAGATCCCAAAATTATATGATTGATTAAAGATGTTATTATTTCTTGTTCACTGTTTTGAAGCTTTATGTGCTTCTTTCGGTGCAAAGACCTTCTACTTGAATGCCATGAATCCAATTAGAATCCTATCGGATTCTTCTTAAATGTAATTTATTTTGATGTAGATTCGGATATCAACAAAGCCTGAGGGTCAAGGTGCCAGATCCTTGGCTTGGCACCATGCAAACTGTTTCATGAAAGCTTTTCCAACTTCGGAAGTAGAGAAATTCTCAGGATGGGACAGTCTTTCAACCTCTGACCAGACGGCACTGCTTTCTCTCGTTGTGAAGAATCCTTCCACATCAAAAGGTTGAAGAACTCATTTGGTTTTAATAAATTTCAAAATTATTTCCTTGGGCTCTGTGACGACAACCCACATTTACTTTTTCAGGCACCAAGGTTGAGCAAAAAGAGGAGAGAGAACCCTTACAGGATTCACCATCCAAAGGTGGAGCCAAGCGGAAGAGAACTACAGAAGATGACAAGAAATCTAAGCTTTCTAAAACTGGAGGACAAAGTTGTACAATAGTTTCTGAAAGCAAAGATGAAAACTCGAAAGCATCGAACCTTGAGAGCCAACTGGAGACACAGACAAAGATGCTGTGGGCCATAAAAGATGATCTGAAGAAGCACGTGACAACATCCGAGTTACGACAGATGCTTGAAGCAAATGATCAAGATTCAAGAGGATCAGAACTCGATTTGCGAGAAAGATGGTAATAATTCCAGTTCATTTTTGTAAACTCTGCTGTTCAAATATAAGGCACCGTGTGAATCATCTGAAATTAACAAAATATAATGTGTAGTATCCTTGATACCTGGTTTTAGTTTATTAGAGCAACATATAAGCCTTTTTCGGGATAAATATGGGAAAGCTATCAGTTTAGTTTGTGTAACAGCATAGAAATTATTACCTGATAGGCCACCTCTGCGATTCACATATGCTAGGACGGTAAAACGGACAGATCTTATTAAAGGGGATGATCTGGAAACTCAGGTCGCTGATTCACTTAAGGAAGGGCCCATGTGAGCATAGATGGAGCCAGATTTGATTAAGAATTTATGATTA
>CAVNYN010273833.1:0-10054 GCA_963692815.1 Nyctanthes arbor-tristis
AAATATGGGAAAGCTATCAGTTTAGTTTGTGTAACAGCATAGAAATTATTACCTGATAGGCCACCTCTGCGATTCACATATGCTAGGACGGTAAAACGGACAGATCTTATTAAAGGGGATGATCTGGAAACTCAGGTCGCTGATTCACTTAAGGAAGGGCCCATGTGAGCATAGATGGAGCCAGATTTGATTAAGAATTTATGATTATGTTGAATTTGTAATAATTATTTAATATTTAGCAACTTTGGAGTTGATTAAGGGAGAAAGTTTCAGGGGACTTTCTCCAATAAGTCAAGTGCCAGCTCACAATAAATAGAGGAGGCAAGGTTTGGGGGGTTGTTATTTTGGTACAGAATTTGTGATATTGGGAGAGATGTCAGGCCTCTCAAATGCCTGATAACATGTATTTCTTATGAACTCATCTCTATAATTTCATTCACATTACCATTGTTATTATCAATTATAGTCCAATTCCACCATCTGTGATCAAATGTCAATGTTAATTCTTCAAGGTCTGTAACTTGGGTGGGAACAACATTTTCCTCCGTGAATGTGAGAATTAGATCCAATATTGATTTTATTTTGCATGAAACATTTTTTGGGCTTGCACACCTGAGTTCTCGAAATTATTCAAGATAGGAGTTTTTGATTCCATAGCAAACTTTTTTACTGTCCCCACATTATGTGTTTATTTAAAATTGTTTACTGTTCTGCTATTTACAATATAATCTGCGAAGTATGATAGCTCTTTTTGAATGCTTTGATACTAAAATTTATCATTCATATAACTCAATTTCCCTTCATATTTTATTTAGTGCTGATGGAATGCTCTTTGGAGCACTTGCTAAATGCCCGTTGTGCTCTGGATGTCTTCATTATTCCTCCGGAATGTACAGATGTTCTGGGTATTTATCAGAGTGGAGCAAGTGTTCATACTCTACTGCTGAACCTCAGCGTGTTAAGGACAAGTGGAAAATTCCTGAAAATACAAGTAGTGAATATCTTCTTAAGGTATAAAAGTTAAGAAGTATTCTTTAATTGTCATCTTTTACTTAAGAAGTATTCTTTAATTATCATCTTTTACTTCGTGCTCTTTTTTGTGTATAGAATTTTGCATCATAGTTCAATTAATGTTTACAGTGGTTTAAGTCACAAAAGGCAAAAAAACCAGCAAGAGTATTGCCTCCATCTTCACCGTGTGTGTCTCAGGGAATCAAGCTGCTAAGGGATTGGGTCAGTTATCAAAGGTTGAAAACATCAGAGATTTAAAAGTTGCAATTTCTGGAGTACCTAGTGAAACCATGGTATGACTTTACATATACTACTCTTCTTTTCTGTCTTTGTAGATAATAATTGTTTTTCAGATGTAAGAACTTCTAATCTTTTCTTTCGGGTTCAATGGAGAAATTGATAATGGTGTTTTCAGGTGGAATGGAAGAACAAAATTGAGGAACTGGGTGGACAGGTCCACATCAAGATCAAAAAAGGTGCATGGCTAAACTTCCATGTGCACTTATTGGCCTCATCTCGTTATTGAAAATTTATTTTCTCTTACTTCACATGGATATTATAGAGACCAACTGCTTAGTTGTAAGTGGGGCATTGGATGGCCATGATGCTGAGATACGAAAGGCAAGGTAATGCTAGTAAATTGCTGGCAGTTTGCCATACTTGATACTTCCCTTTAGTTCTCTCCATCCTTCTTTCTTTTATCTTAAACTAGGAATTATTACATTGTGACAGGAGGATGAAGTTACCTATTGTGAGAGAAGATTATTTGGTTGATTGCATTAAGAGACAGAAAAAAGTTCCTTTTGAGCCATACAAAATAGAATCTATTGGAGAGGCACATAGTACGGTCACTGTCAAGGTGAAAGGGCGGAGTGCGGTGCACGAATCTTCTGGCTTGCAAGATTCTGGGCATATTCTTGAGGATAAGAATAGCATTTATAATACAACGTTAAATATGTCTGACTTGTCAACGGGTATTAATAGGTGAATTCCTGTCTTGTGTCAACTTCTCTGGAGTATTACTTTTGCTATCATTTAAGAGCTTGTTTGATGCTCTTTATTTCTCTTTTCTTTACCAATTTATAATTTTACCTACCACTGATTTGACATTTGATTTGAATACTATTTAATTACAACCACATATTTTACCCCTTTTTACATTCCCAATACACATTCTCCCTCTCTCCTCATTATAAATTCTCCCAATTTTGGAAAAAAAAAAAAGAGCATCAAACAAGCTCTAAAACCTCTGCTCTTTACTTCTATATTTTTCTACGTAGTTGAATTATTTCTGATGGTCAAAAATGAGAAAGCTATTCACGTCCAACGTATAACATAGCTAATAGATGCCACAACTGTGGCCTTGTGTTTTAATTTGGCCTACTAATTAAGTAAATGGGTAGTGACTCTGTGACTACAGTGCTTTATCAATTTGTACAGGGTTTTATGTGTTTAAAAGGTGGGCTAACTTGAAGAAGTGTTACTTTCTATGTGTCATTTCTTTCTTCTGAGGAAAACGAAGAGACAAAAAGGTTTAGACAGCTGGGAGGTTTTGTAAAATGTTTAGTTTTGATCGGAGGGTTTGCACGGGAAAGCAGAAAGCAAAGTTAAAAGAAATTCATTTTTGTGCATTCCGATATTTTCTAGTTAGTCATTAACAGGTTATTGTCAATAGCATGGTAACATCTTGCAGTTATGAGTATATTTGTGATGATGCTAGTGAATAGAATTACATGGGCTACTACTTTCTGGCGATACTAGAGATTAAATTCCTGCCAACTCCCCCCGGCCCACAACAAAACAACATACATTCTGTAGCAAATGTACACTGTTAACTCTTGCGTATATGCTTGCACCTTGTGGTATTAACATCATCTTCACTAACACTCAAATCTCTCTTCCCCTCAAAGAGAAAATCAACGAGTCTGTGACTGCAGTTCTATCCAAATAATTTTCCTGTTGCATTGTTGACGTATCTTCTATACTAATATGAGCTACTTTTTCTTTTAATGTTATTCCTGTTATTAATTTCACACATATGCTGTTCTTTACTTTTTGAAGTTACTACATTCTTCAAATCATACAAGATGACAAAAGTTCTGATTGCTACGTCTTCCGGAAATGGGGTCGAGTTGGAAATGAAAAAATTGGAGGAAACAAGTTGGAGCAGATGTCCAAATCAGATGCAATACAAGAATTCAAGCGTTTATTTCTGGAGAAGACTGGGAACTCATGGGAGGCATGGGAAGAGAAGAAAAATTTTCTGAAGCAACCTGGCAGATTCTATCAGATTGGACATTGTATTGCCAAGTTTCTTTTCTCTCTGTTTACATTTATGTTACTTATGTATGGATGAAGCATTCCATTTAAGTTATGGATTCTATTCTTCCTGACTGTTATGTATGTTATTTGTAGGATTATGGAGTTAATAAAGATGTGTCTAGGAAGAGACAGATTGACTACACAAGCAGCCAGCTTGCTCCCCAGTTAGTAGAATTAATGAAGATGCTCTTCAATGTGGAGGCATACAGGTTGCATATCATCTGTTTAAATACTTTATTGTTCATCTTTTATGGAGTGAATCTATAAGCAGTATATCTTGCAGGGCTGCAATGATGGAGTTCGAGATAAATTTGTCTGAAATGCCTCTAGGAAAACTAAGCAAAAGTAACATCCAAAAAGGTTAGTCTGTCCAACTTTTCATGTATCTTTTAAGATGACCTTGGTAAACTATTTATTGGAAAGTTATTTTTTGCTTGATCATCCTTAAGTTACTTAATAATTATGAGAAAATTTCTAATGTTAACTTTTGTTGTCTTTGTCAGGTTTTGAGGCTTTGACACGGATACAGAACTTGATGAATAGCACTGATCATGCCCCTTCTGTCAAAGAGAGTCTTCTTGTTGATGCTAGCAACAGATTTTTCACGGTTATACCTTCTATCTATCCACATGTGATTAAGGACGAGGATGACTTTAAATTGAAGGTACATGTTATTACTCTATTATTACTCCCAATGTGCTTGACTTGACAATCAGAAAAGATGTTACCACTGGGTGTTTGTGGGATGACAAATATTTATTTTTTGCATGCATATATTTTCCACAATCTGAATAAAAAATTAGAATGCAGTTTCATTCCTCTACAAAAGATTCGTAATGTGAAATTGCAAATAAGACCATTTTTTATCTTACAGTTCTCTAAGAATACTCACGTTATCAGTTTTTCGTCTTACTGTTCGCCGTCATCCATGTCTATCCCCAGCCAGTAACCTCGAATGCTGTTCTGGTGCAATAATCTGTTACATTTTTCTGCTAGGTGCAAATGCTGGAAGCACTTCAGGACATTGAAATAGCTTCAAGACTAGTTGGTTTTGACATTGATAATGATGAACCTATTGATGAGAAATACAAGAAGCTACATTGCCTCATATCCCCTCTTCCACATGATAGTGAAGACTATCGCCTGATTGAGAAATATCTTCAGACTACCCACGCTCCTACTCATACGGTGGTTTTCCTTCCATACTTTATACCTTTCTGTTGACTTCTCGTTCCCATTTTTATTTTTCATCTTTCAGGAAGATTATACAATGGATATTTTCCCGTGCATTTGTTTATTTTTTCACCGATTCCCTCTCAGGAGTGGGCTCTTGAACTGGAGGAAGTTTTTTCACTTGAAAGGGAAGGTGAATTTGACAAGTATGCTCCATATCGAGCAAAGCTGAAGAAAAAGATGCTTCTCTGGCATGGTGAGTTATAGTGGTCGTTAACATTTTATTTGAAACCTTCAAGCTTTAGGATGTTATCTATCAAAAACCTCTAAAATTATTGAATATTATAATAATGAGAAGCGGGTGTTAAAGCGAATTGATAACTAAACACTCTATCTGCTATAGGTTCGCGGTTGACCAACTTTGTTGGTATCTTAAGCCAAGGATTACGAATTGCTCCTCCTGAAGCCCCAGCAACAGGCTACATGGTTTCTCTTTCTTTTATCTCTGTCATACTTTTGCAAAGTTGTAATTATGCAAGGTTGCTAGTTAATACGGTCTTAACCACCAAAAGCCGTCTTTGATGTGTAGTTTGGGAAGGGAATATACTTCGCTGACCTGGTTAGTAAAAGTGCTCAATACTGTTTCACCGATAAGAAAAATCCTGTGGGACTGATGCTACTTAGTGAAGTTGCCTTGGGTGAGGTTTATGAGCTAAGAAAGGCAACGGTGAGCATTTAATTTGGCCACTTTCGCACTGTTCATAATTCTTCATGCGCACAATGTGAAGATACCGTATTCACATATATATGCACTGGCTTTTGTCTTTCTTGATATGTGAGTTTTTGCTCTGGAGTAAATTCATGTGTTTTCAAACTTTTATTCAGTATATGGAGAAGCCTCCTGAAGGGAAGCACTCCACGAAGGGTCTCGGCAAGAAAGTGCCTCTAGAATCAGAATATGTGAAGTGGAGGGATGATGTTGTTGTACCATGTGGCAGACCAGTGGCATCAAATGTCAAGGCATCAGAGCTTATGTATAATGAATATATTGTCTATGACACAGCTCAAGTACGTATGCTCTACTGCTTCCGAATTAATTATTTCTTAATAGTTTTACCAACAATTTTGTTATTTTATTTTATATTTTTATTTTTCATATTCTCTGGTAAATACATTAGCCCAAAAATCCAGGTTAACTTGAGTTTTATTTACTTTATGAAAAGAAATATTACAAAATGAAGGAGAAGACATGAGCCGTACGTCCAATGTGCACTACTACTCCAAGAAATACAAGAATGAAACTTAATCAAGCAACGAAAATTCTTCTAACTCTATTCTGGATAAACCAGACTATAGAGCAACTTGACTAAAAGCAGTAGCTTTGACCTGACCCCATGTATGGAATACCTTTTCTTTCTGTTTCAAGTAAACCAATAATTTCTCCTTGAAGGTCACTTGCATTGTAAAGCTGCAGATTCACTCCATCTGTCCATTCAGTGGCCAACTGGCCATCCAACCTCCAGGCCCTGCTTTCTTTCTGCATTATTTGAAAACTTGTTTATTTTTATAATCTATGGGTGCTTTTTATTTCAAGCCAAGATGTGCTGTGGTTCCTAGGGCCTTTATCGGCATTGTGAATCAACTTAAGTGCAGTCATGGAATCAGATTCCAACCAACACCATTGAAACCTCTGTCTGCAAAATTTTAAACCACCCAGAATGGCTGTGTTCACTTCAGTGTCTAAGATTACACTTCACATAAGCTTCACTGTATAAGAATGGTGTTTCCACGATAATCCCCAACAATGTGGGGATAGAAAGAATATTTGATGTACCTGATACCTGTGGGTACCCGCACTGAATGAGGCGCTGTTACCTGGTTAATTTGAGTATGCAGTGCACGTACGGGTATCATGGTACCCACTTGTTTACCTATTAAAACTAATAAAGAAATGATAACATGATATTTTTATATCCTACCCTAATAAGGATAGGCCCTTGTGTTCAAGGAAATGAATAGGAGATTTAGAAATATAAATAAGACTTTATTTTCGTATAGTAGACAATTTAACAACTAAAATCTTAAAAAGAAAAATTAAACAGGTTGGGAGGAATACCTGTTCGCCTGCTACCTGTTCCTGACCCAGACCTGCATAACCTGGTATTTAGGCGGGTAGAGCAAGCGAAAATACCTGGTGGGTGGGGTTGCGTATGGCATAATCGGTGCCAACCCACCCAATTTGGTAGATGACCCTGCCAGCAACCAAATTAACCTTAATTTGTTGTTTGAAATAGATGGTAAAACTTCTAATTTAAACAAAAGTACCAAGATCTCATGAACTGTTTTTATTTCTTTCACAAAACACTTTTAACCTTCGCCAGTGTATCTTCTCCTATGCAATTTCATTTCATGACTTCAGTGAGTTTAAGCTTGTGAAAGCACAGGATTATTTCTTGAACATGACCCTAGAGTTGGAAAGACTGAAATTGAGAAAATCTTTTCTTGTCTAGCGGTAATCAGTTCTAGTAGGATTTCATGACAGATATTGTTAATGACTTAATAGTTATTGTACATGAGGCTCAGGCAGGTCTTTGTACATAATATTCTCCATTCCTTCATGTCATTACTCTAACATGACCTTTGAATGTCTATTATTTGGTTTTTCATGTAGAAAAGATAGATGAAAAATCTGGTGCTAAGATGGTCTTCACAGGCCAAGAACTATAAATTTGACATTTGCATTATGAGGTGACGAAGGGATTACTCCTTCTTGTTCCCAAGGGATGGTGGGGCTATGTTAGCCGAAAGTTGGTTATTGTCTCAACAACATAAGATGCCCTTGCTTTTTTAGGGTAAGAAGGGGTATAGAAAATGCCTCGAGCCAGTGTTCGAGCACCAAACACTGTGACACAAGTAATACCCGCCATACTCCCCAAGAAAAGCCCGAACTACCTAAACCAATGAATCTTTGAATGAGTACGTATTTATAAAACTTGAGCACTTGAGGGAAGGGACGGAGATTTAGTTAGACCTTGAATTTAATTTAAGCCACAGAAAGTAGTGTGTCACATTCGCAACTTGCTCGTCTTTTAAGCTTAGGCAATCTAGGTATGCTGATAAAAGGACAGTGGTCCTAACTTGTATTATTGCTCACTGGTACAAACTTTTCCAATTTCCATGATACTAACTCGATTTGGTTACTAATGCTATCATTCAGGTTAAGTTGCAGTTCTTATTGAAAGTGAGGTTCCATCACAAGAGGTGAAGCATTGATCTGAAGTGGATTCTACTTGATGTGTGATCATGTAACAAATGCTATGTATCATTTTGCATCGGGATACTTGTCAAATCCTTGGATATGTTTGATCTTATTTTGTGATATTTCAGAGGTCTAACACGTGTTTCTGGCACTGTAAATTCCTAAGTAACAGCACAATCTGATCATGTAAATGGCTCTTTTCTTCTTGACTATAAATGGTTTCTTCTTTGGGATTCACGGTTCTGGTTTTCATTCGAGTTGGATTGGACATGACATAGGATTATGATGTATACTCGGCTCACTTCACGCGTTCCTTCGAGCACAATGGGTACATGCACGTGTTAGATGCAGCTCGAATGTGGACTTGTGTACACAACCAAAGCCAAAGTTATTGATGATGTTGAGTAAATGAAAAGGTAGTTTTTTTGTTTTGGGGTGGGGTGGGGTGGTTGGGGGGTACCTTAGCGGTGGGGAGAAAGCCAGAAAGGATATATAAAAGGGGAATAAACATGTGAAAAGCTGGAAACTGCCATTGTCTTTGGTTTAAGCTGACGACTCTTCCATGCTGCTTTGCCTTTCCTTTTAACACCTAAATGTGACGTAATGCTGCCTTGATCTTAGTGTCGTGTCTCGTTCCCAAACGCCCCACCGTTGAAAAAGGGAGGGATAAAACCGTCTAATTGATCGGGTCGAGCTCCTAGTTTTGCATGACTCGTAAACTTGCTATGAACGCAACACGTAGCATATCAATCTTCCGTGTGGAAGTGTAACTGTTGCAATTGTGTCACATCTTTGTTATGTCAAATGTACAAAATTCTCTCAATTAGAGAAGAAAATAGTATTATCTGAATTCCAATTAAGTTACTTTTATCGCTAACACTTGACACGAGGTACTTTCAAGTCAGATAACTCTATAACTCTCCCTAAGCTACATAAACAAAGAACAGAAAGAAACACTGATTTCATGACAATTTCGGGACCCAATTTCCAATCACATAAACTTATAATCCCTAAGCAAAAAAAGCAACTTTTTTTCTTCCGTAAGCTTCCAAGTCAAAAGGTCATAAGTGACCCTTTATTGCATGCCATTTAAATTAAGCAATTTTGAAGGCTAGTCACTTTAAATTAATGTGTCTTTTGTTTTGTTTCTTATTCAAATCCAATGAATAGTGTGGTCAGACCAAAATCACTATCTACTAATTAATTAAAAGCTAATTACTATAATTTGTTTAATAAGCTTCGAAAATACGTGTCAATATTCGGAAAGTAACAGAAAAAGATTAGCAGCGGTTCCCAGGTGCGGCGTTCGGCGCAAATATCATTTTTTAAAACTTGATGAAACAAACTCATTTTCAACAAAGGACAAATCCTTCTTTGTTTTATGGAGTGTAATAATAATAATAATAATAATTATTATTTTTTTTTTGTGGGGTTGGTTTTTTTTTTTTTTTAATTTATTTATTTTTATAGTGTGTTGCTTAAGTGACTTCCATCATTCTTTTATCCTTCAATCTTACCCATCCGAACTTGTCTAGCTTCATAACATAAGAGCAAAGGGTTCATAAAATAAAACTCAAATTAATCAACTCAAGATTCAGTTAGTTATCATCAGAGATTGATCATATTTTAGATATCTAAATAATTATACTCTTAACAACTGTAAATCCATAACAAAAATATCAAGGCCGGTTAGTTAATCCCTACTTCTAACTTGTTTTGCTAAAATCTTCATCAAAGATTTAGAACATAAGATTTGACAAATTTCATCCTCCTCAATATTCTCATTGATCCGAGATTATTAAATTAGTCTGGTTATATATATGTTATTATCTGGCTGAACTCAATTTAAAGAGAGACTGATGTGAGTCAGATTATCTAAATTTTATGATTAAGGTCAACTAGCAAACATATTTCTTAGAGTTTATATATAAATTTATTTCATATATTACAGTAATCACTTATACATATGAATTCCAATATACTAATCTAAAGGTATTGAAGCATTAAAGAGGGCACAATCACATTGCATAACCCATTTATAAATGTTTCCTTCGAACCATACACACAAACCTTCCATGTCCCCCCTTCAAACCCTTTATAAGAGACAACCCCTCCTACAACAAGCCCCACTCCCCCCCCCCCAACAACAAAAAACCCCCCACTATTCATTTCCCTTCTCATCTGCACCATTTCCTAGTCTCCCCGTGCGCTTAAAATTGTTATAAAATTTCAATCTCTTCTCCATAGCCTCGCTTCCTCTATGGCTACGGGATCTGGCTCCCCTTGTGG
>CAVNYN010273834.1:0-10069 GCA_963692815.1 Nyctanthes arbor-tristis
ACTTTACCAGAAAAGTGACTTGAAGATGTCTTCCAAGGGGGTTGCTGTTCGAGGCAAGAAATCATCCTGTCAATAAGAATGCAGAGTGTTAAAAATGACGGGTATGTGCCTGTACTATATGTCAAATACATCCATACATATGGAAACACAAAAGTGAGAACGATGCATATGCATCTACGTTGGATACTACAACGAAAATAATCAATATGGGCTGAATATATATATATATATATATTTTTTAATAATTTATCTTCAACTTCAATTAATTAATTAACAAAAAGATAAACATCTGCCTGTGATCACTCATAAATTTAAATTATAGCACATTCTAAAGTGGAGGGATGTTAACTTGTTGGCTTATGTGCAACAATGTTGATTAAATGCTTGGATATTATCTTTGTTGATTGAACATCAACAGTTTTCTTGATTGAACTAGCTAAGAAAGGATTTTGCTCTAGTAACGTTATTCCTCAATAAAAATACGGGTTAATTTCGCAAATCGTCCCCAACCTTTAGGTTAATAACCGGTTTCGTCCCCAACCTTTTTTAAGACACAACACAACCCCCAACCTTTCAAAAATGCACACAAATCGTCCATATTGCCACTATTCCGCCAAATTGTTATAAAAAAGACGATTATACCCCTGTAAACATTTTAAACTTTTTTTTTTAAAATGTTAAAAATAATAAAAAACTAAAAAAACCCACCCCACCCCACGTCTCCCTTGCCGCCGGCAAAAAGGGGGGGTGAATCCCCCCCTCCCATTTTGCTGCCATTTCCGACAGAAATGGGGGGTGAATCCCCTCCATTTTGCTGCCGTTTCATTTTGCTGCCAGAAATGGCAGCAAATTGGGGGGGGGGGTTCTCCCCCCATTTTGCTGCCATTTCCGGCAGAAATGGGGGGATTCCCCACCCACCCACCAATTTGCTGCCGGAGATGGCAGCCAAATGGCTGCCAATTCCGGCAGAAATGGGGGGGTGAAGCCCCCCATTTTGCTGCCAGAAATGGCAGCGAAATGGGGAGGATCCCCCCCTCCCATTTTGCTGCCGGAAATGGCAGCCAAATGGCTGCCAATTCCGGCAGAAATGGGGGGTGAATCCCCCCCATTTTGCTGCCAGAAATGGCAGCGAAATGGGGGGTATTTTGCTGCCAGACCCCCCCCATTTCGCTGCCATTTCTGGCAGCAAAATGCTGCGGGAAATGGCAGCCAAATGGCTGCCAATTCCGGAGATCGGAAGAGCGTGAATCCCCCCCCCCCTATTTTGATGTCGGAAATGGCAGCCAAATGGCTGCCATTTCTGGCAGAAATAGGAGGGGGTGAACCCCCCCCCGGGGATTCACCCCCCCCCTTTTTGGCCACTGGAATGAACCATTCCAGCGGCCAGTACTGTCGGCGGCAAGGGATACGTGGGGTGGCGTGGGGATGGGGTGGGGTGGGTTTTTTTAGTTTTTTATTATTTTTAAACATTTTAAAAAAAAGTTTAAAATGTTTATTGGGGGTATAATCGTCTTTTTTATAAAAATTTGGCGGAATAGTGGCAATAGGGACGATTTGTGTGCATTTTTGAAAGGTTGGGGCTGTGGTGTGTCTTAAAAAAGGTTGGGGACGAAACCGGTTCTTAACCTAAATGTTGGGGACGATTTGCGAAATTAACCCTAAAAATACAATGCAACTCTAGGTCGGACTGGGTCCTCGACCGAAACATGACATTAGTGGAAAAAATAAGGAAACCTGTCTCTTGAAACTTGTTAGTCATCTAACTTCCCTCAGTAGTAGCATTGCTGAATTAGATTAGAATATCTGCTCATTCAGGAAGAAAAGTCAAAATAATATCTCAACACTAAATAAAATTCCTTTGAAAGACCCAACACTTAAACCAAAATCATGTTTCTACTGCTATATATAAACAAATACAAGTATTGAATTCAATCCTTGCAGGTCAAACAAACAGAAAGAATGCAAGAAACATATAGGAGGAGCTTGCCTGAAGAACAACAGAGTTGATGACATCAGCATATCTTACAGCCAAATTAAGTGACATGCATCTTGCAGGTGCAATAGCAAAACACCTAATCCTCTTCCTATCAATATTAGCCAATTTATCACGGTTCTGCAGAACCACTATTGTCAACAGTGCAGCCACACCAGACCCAAGAGAATGTCCTGTAAAAGTCAAGGTATAATTTGGATATTTCTCCACCAGTTCCTTCAAAGCATCACATTCTGCATTCAAAACACAACCAGCTGCTTTTAACAGCCCATTGTGAACATATCCCCCATCAAATTTCTTTTTCCCAAGCTTGTTATCCAGTAAAACTGCATAGTCACTCTCCTTTGCCAAATTAAGGCCCCTAATAGCAAGAACAATATCGGCATGGTCATGATCAACATACAATAAATACGGGGGTGCTCTTCCATTCGTATCACTATAACTTCTTTTCGTAATTAACCAATCAGGATTAATTCCATATCCTCCAGGAGGCTCCCAAAGGGGGTTTCTAAGATCATCCTCGTAGACAGCCAGTATATATCGGCAGAGCCTAGGAACAGGCTCGAATTCTTCAGGAGTGGCAAGTCCCCACGTCTCACTATCACGGCCTGCAGTGTGTAGGCACCTTTTCCATGCCCATCGAGCGCAAGCCAAGCAGTATACACACTCAAGAATAGGGAGACCACAGATAATTGACATCAGCTGCTAATATATAGTGATCATATGGCTCAAACAGATTCATTTCTTTAGTGTCAAATCACACAAAGATGGATTTTTTATTAATGCCAACAGCCAGCAGAACAACCTGACCTTCTGAATTATAAAAAACTAAACTAGGAAAACTCGACAAGTGGAGACTAAAGGCGGGGATCTTAAGATATGGTTGGAGTAGAATGCCGCCGAGGAAATTGGGTGCTCAAACCAATGTAGCAAAATTTAACTGAATTGAACTAAAATTTATATAATAATAACTTCAAATGCGTAAACAAGTCTGTACATTGAAAGAGATTAAACATATATATACAGTGTTCGCAGAATCAACCTTATCACAACCCCAGAAACCACAAAATTTATGGAGATAGTGAGAAAAAGAACGAACAGCCTATAGACAAAAAGATACAAAATAGCAACAAATTACGAATGCGTATGAAGATAACGTTGAATTGAATTGGGAAAACCTGCAGACCTGCGGTCAACTAACAAAATAAACCCAAGTACCGTATTAATCGAAGAATTCAGGGGTTGAAATCTTGATTCCAGCAGCTTCTTTTACTTGTTTTGAAGAATCAAACAAGCAAAAAAGATGCCAATTGAAACCAGTTCTACACCATGCTACAGCAGAGATGAAAATTGACAGAATCAAGGGAGAAACAAGAAGATAAACTCGATGGCTGAGAGCTGCTATACCCTCAAGTCAACAGGGATTGATCAAAATTCTGAGAGCTTCTTTGATGCTCTTTTTGTTCTCTTTTCTTTACTAATTTAATATTTGATTTAAATACTATTTAATTACAACAATATATTTTACATCTTTTTACATTCTTAATACACGTCCTTCCTCTCTCCTCGTTATAAATTCTCCTAATTTTACAAAAAAAAAAAAAAAGAGCATCAAACAAGCACTAAATTTATTATCCCAAACATAAAAAAAAAAGAAAAAAAATATTAAAAAATAAATAAATAAAATAAATCACTTAGGCAATGCCGGTGTGTTACCAGCCGGCGTGAATCACGCTCAGACGAGGGCATGAGGATTGACATGCCAAACACATTAATTGGTAGAGACTAATGACGAGTTTTAATCAAGGCCGCTGGATATTCTTTGATTCAATCTGCTAAGGATCTAATGGAAAATAATCTTATATATATTAAAGTAGGATAATGAGTTGTCATATATATATTTTTCTATAAGGTTGATGGTAAAATAATAAAATTAAATTAAATCAGCATCTAAACTTTTATTTTAATTAATATTATAAATCACAAGCCATAAAACCTATAGATATATGTTTAATACATTACTACGTAATTTGTTTTTTTAGAAAAATATATATTGGTAAAAATTTAAGTTGATGAGGTACACTAGTAATAATATTTGATGGTAGTGATAATTTAGAACAAAAATAAAAAATTTTTTTAGAATAAAAATTTAAAAATAGTTTCAAAAAAATGTATATTTGATGATGATGATTTAGAACAAAAATAAAAAAAAATTCTTAATTCTTTTTAGAGCGGAAAAGGGTTAAAAATTAATTATAGAGATAAATCATATAGAATTTATCTTTTTGTTGTAGTATTATTTTTCTTGGGTCTTTTGTAATAGGGAGATATATAATTTAAATTTTTTAAAATAAATTAATAAAATAGTGATTTCTTTAGAAAATGTATCATGAAATGTAAAAAATAATTTTTCCAAAAATATGTGGTGTAGAATGAATGTGGAATAGAATTTATTTTGATCATCTACACCATAATATATATATATATATAAACTGACAAAATGTGGGCGTACGGTAATTCTAGAGTTATATAAATTTTATGTGCTCTCTTTCCATATAGTTTCTTGGTTTTCATATTCTACATGAAATTAATTTTGTGTTAAAAAATTTTCAGCCTCATTTTCATTACTTAAGAATATTGTTTTATGAATGATAATTTAATTAACTTTATGATAAGTGAAAATATTAGACGTTTTAATTTAATTCTATTTATATATATTAGTAAAATATGTATATGAATTAGTAGTACGCAATAAAATTGTGATTGTTTAGTTTGTCAAATTACCACGTATTTTTTTCTACTAATTATTATATTCCGTACAAAATACAGGTATAAAACTAGTAAATAATAATATTAAATAAAATATTATATACTTTAGAGTAATGATAGGGAGACCTGTTTATTTGACATGAATAGTTAACATTAGTTTGTTGGAAAACAAAGATTGATTGTTTATATGCAAGTAGTAAATTTGAAGCCCCACGATCATTCAATACATGATTGACAACTAAACAAATCAGTTTTTCATGTCAAATAAACATATCTCCCCAAAATTATTGCTTTCGAGTAATATAATAAGGTTCAAACAAACGTAAAATCTGGGGAAGAAAAATGTGGATGTCAAATTTTGAGTAGACAACTATTCAGGTGTGATGAGACACCTAATATGTGAGATACAATTTCAAATCTAGACATGTATATATGGGCTTTTCAGAAACACCTTTTCTAGTCTTTTTATGGAGTTCATTAGACCTCATTTATGGTGTCTAAAGGATTACGTAGTAAGTACTTATTAGACACATTGGGGGATGGGCCCTCAATGTGTCCAATAGAAGCTTGTCACTGTATCCACTGAACTCTATAGAATATGCACTTTTTTAAGGCTTTGTTTTTTGTAGTTAAAATTTTATTTTTTTAGTACATTCGTCCTAAAAAGATGGTCTTATTTCTTTCTTCACATAAATTTAAAAAGTCCATTTAATAATAGTAGAACAATAAATTTTAACATATTTTCTCTATTATACTATTTCATTTATTAATTATTCTATTTTAATAATTCCTTTTTTTATAACTATACACATTAAATATGTGCATATAAGAGAATTAATATTTCAACTATTTTTTAAAAAGAAAACTGAACAATATTTTGAAAAGGACAAAAAAAGAAAACTGAACTATCTTTTTTAGATGAAAAAGATATTGTTGTTTGAAATGTGTAGTAGAAAATTAGAGAGAGATTATAGAGAATTGTGAAAAAATGAGAATATATAGCTTGTAAGAGTTTGGATTATTAAGTTCTTTTGTAGTGAAAGAATAAACTGTAAAGAACGAGACGTAAATAATATTTTGAAAAATAGTCTTGCTTGAAATTTTTGAATTAAGTTCTTAAATATAACTTTCATTTTTTATGTTGATATATAGTATGATATTACATTATTATTGTTAAATATTTTGGTTGCACCTTATTGAGTTAGGTGTGACTTCAAAAAGTGCACAATATTATGCCCCACGGCCCCAACCTCCCTCAAGGTTTTTAGTACTTGCTTTTAGGAGTTTTACGATGTGATTTAGATCTATAAGAAAATATGCAATGGTAATCTATATATCGATATTTATATTTATTTATATATATAAGAGAGGCAACAACGATTCTAGTATCTTTTTCCCGCCTAAAAAGATATTGGAATCTTTTGTATTTTTATATATTTTTTCTTTGTTTCCATCGATTTATTAATTTTTTAATAATGTAGTAGTAGTAACCACCCACTTTTCACTTATATCTAACAGTTGTACATATTTTTTAGTTTTATATATTTTTCAGATTCCTCTTTTAGATTATATCAGTTTTAGTAACGACCCATATCTTCAACTTTGACCCTTTCAATTATTTGTCAATACAGTGAAACGATTTTTCTAATTTATTTTATTAAATCACCTTATTATTCCATAAGCTGCCCCCTAAATGAACCTACTTTCACTCTTTCTTTAGTTAAGCATATAATTACACATTTAGACAATTCGATCTATTTCGCTGGCTATATTCTACATTTTCAGTTTTCATTCGCCAGGCTATATTCTACATTTTCAGTTTTCACATACTCCCAATTTCAACGAAAATTTTGTGCAATGACATCGGAATCATTTGAGGCATTAAAATTAGTAATAGGGCATGAGAAATTAGGGCATGTTTAACATGTTTCTTCTTTTGGAAATAGAAAACCTCTTTTGTAACTTCTTCACTACTTTATTTCCTACTATGATTTACATATGCTAATTCCGTCTTTGACTTCCTTATGCTATATTTTTTCAACACAACCGCACACTATCTCCACACTGTTAAAGATATTAATGTTATTGTTAGTAAAGCTTCAGAAATAAAAATTTTATATTTAGTGTTTTGAAATTTACAATAGATACAAGCTTTATATATTACCCTTTTATTTTCTTTTTCTAAACCGTCAAGCTCCACCATAAAAGTTACAAACTTTTGATCGAGATGGGATCAAGAAACAATTATGCAATGATATGTGTTTGAGTTGTTTACTTTTCCTAAAATTATCTTGACCAGAATCTCTCTATCCTTGCAAAAGCATATAATTTTTCTACACATTATTTTTATTTTATTGTATTTTATTTTTGTAAGAAATTTGTAACTCACTGTAACCTTAGAGTCAAGGATCGATATAGTTTCTTTCGAATCAGTTAGAGTCTTACACCCTGCATCATTGAGCACGATCTATATTTTTGTGTTCACGGCATGCTTGAATCAACACTGGAGAATGATTGTTTTTTGTCTGGCATTGTGGCTGAGTAGGGTGGGGAAAGTGGGTAGAAATTTTATCTGTTATACGAAAACAAATATCTTTCTACATAATAAATAATAACTAAGTCACTTAGTAAAAATAGAAATATAACACTATTGATATAAAGATTTAGCAAATTCAGTATAAAGTCTACAAAAAATAATACAGCGAAAATATGATTTACTTGAAATATACAAATTTACTATATAGTACAAACATTCTTAATCAACTAAAATTATTACATGATAATGACATAGCTATCTCTGATTATTGGAACAATTTATTGCCACATCATTATTTATTTAATCAATTATTGTTTTCCGTGCATCGCATGGGAGATATACTAGTGTAAAGAAAGATTATTAAAATATGTGAAAAATTATTTTTTGTAGAGCATATGTGATTGATACTGATTTGATAAATTTTTTTAGTTTTGATAAAGCTCCAAAGAACATGCTCATTTATTTCTGTTGTAAATTGAATGGTGTCTTCTTTTACATATATACGAGATGCGAGGTACAACCATATGAAGGACAACAATTCTAGAGTCTCCTTCTAGTGCCATATGTATTATACACTGTGGCACCATGGTGCCGTAGTGTACGGTACATATGGCACTAGATCAAAGTCAAACAATTATATGTTCACATTTCTTTATTTATTTAATTATGTAGCTTTTACACTAAATCTTTTAACAATGATACCCTATTTCGAGTCCTTTTAAAATGTAGGATGTTCGACGGTATAATGCCTCAAGACGAATACTTGGCGTGCTCACATTGAACAACCCATATGCATGTATGACGTTTGATCATTTTCAACCCTCTTTCTATTATAGAATGCTCCAAAATATCCAGGACTGTCAAGAAAAACTTGAAGATCTCCCCAAAATTCCCGTAATTTTAGGGATCTTTTAGAGAAGTGTTCAAGTTTCTGCAAGAGACGTCAAGCGGCCATATTCTTATTCAAAATATCAAGATCACTTGAATAAAAATTTCTACTTATCCTTTAGGCAGCATGAAAATGAAAGATTATTACGTATCATTGGTAACACTATGAGTAATGAAAGTGGGTTATTCT
This sequence comes from Nyctanthes arbor-tristis, assembly GCA_963692815.1. Taxonomy (NCBI): domain Eukaryota; kingdom Viridiplantae; phylum Streptophyta; class Magnoliopsida; order Lamiales; family Oleaceae; genus Nyctanthes; species Nyctanthes arbor-tristis. Next base: position 8,377 of record CAVNYN010273834.1, read on the forward strand.
TTGTTTTATCCCCATTTTGTCCCCATTGTTTCAAATTCGACACAATGTCGCCTACATTCTCTGTTTTTCTTCTATTTTGTCACCCGTCATTATAAATTCACGCATCTTGTTCCTTCTGTCATATTTTCATTAAAAAAAATGTTTTTGGGTAACTTCAATCTACTTCTCCAATCTTTCAATTTTGACACAATTTTGTCAACATTCTTTTTCCCTTGCTTTATACTCAACTTTCGTGTATTTACGCATTACGTTCTCGATATCAAATTCTGTCTAATGTATTTGATTGGTCAGGTGTTTAGCTTGTATTATTTTGAATAAATGTCCAACTTTGTTACTGTAAATAAATTGTTTTGATGTATATCCTAGAATCAAATGTTTAAAGAATCTAGCTAAAAAAACCCAATTAAACATCTAATTCATATATATATATATATATATATATATATCAAAACAGCGTATTTTCAGCCACAAAACTAGGGCTGTGCAAACGATTTTCGGTCCCGGGTTTTTGAAGGACCAAGACCGGACCAAACATCTTCGGTTCGGTCCCGGTCCCAGTCCCAAAAAGGGCAAGCCCAAACGGTTTCGGTCCCGGTTCGGGCTCGAGTAATGAATTCAGTTTTTTCGGGCTTTTTCAGACTTGTGAAAAAAATTTTCTATAAACTTAGTAACATAAAAACCCATATAAATATAGTTTAGAACAAACAAATAGAAGGTTTTATGTGTAACAAAAATATTAACATGCCTTCGCAAAGTAGAAGTACTAGATTTACTTGTATTTCTCATTTTTTTTATTTTAACAAATTTAAAATTATTAAATATTTGAAATATGTATCCTTAATTGGAAAGTAAATGTAAAAATCATATATATTATATCTACTTTATAATTTTAAAAAATTTTATGATACAATTTTGATATTTTCAAAAGTCAAAAGATAGATAATTCCTACTTTGTTATACATTTATAGAGATTAAATATTACAAAAATGATGTAATTGTAAAAAATAAATAACACTTACCACTTAAAATAAAAGCAGGAAAATCCATTTCACATTTTTTACAAATAAAAAAACCACTTAAATAAATGAGAAGATGTAAAAGCACAAATTCTCTACGTGTATATATAAATATATATATTATATAATAATAGCATATAACTTAAATAGGGTCAATAAACATATTATAAATCCGAATAATTTTCTTTAACAAAATCCTTACAATGTTATAAATTCTAATAACATTATATATTAACACAATTGTTCTTGACTATTGCATGAAAAATAATATACTAATGATGATTTTTGAAGAAGTTTTTTGGCTAAAAAATTCCAACTTGAAAATGAAATTTAGTGGTAGTGCTTTAACTTTTTAATTGTCCCACATTGAAAGTTTTGTAAAAAAAGTAATATAATTAGAGCTTACAAATGAGATGGATCTTTGTGCAAATGACTATGTAAAGGAAATTATGTAAACTTTGAGGCAAATTAATAATTGTCTTGGTCCTTGCTCTTCCGATCTAAATTTAAATGATTGTCCTACATTAGAAGTTTTGTAAGAAAGTAAAATAATTGAGGCTTATAAATAAGATGGGCCTTTGTGTAAGTGACTATGTAAAGAAAATAATTTTGATTCTTACCTCTTGGGTATAATGAAAAGTGAAAACCGAGTTTCAATTTATATATTAAAAAAAAAA
>CAVNYN010273837.1:9549-24269 GCA_963692815.1 Nyctanthes arbor-tristis
CTTCTACAACTGTACAGGTCATGACAAGTAATAAAGTGAATATTGAGTCCAAGTCGTCGTTCCTACGAGAATTGAATTGAGTATTGAAATTATTAGTTCTAACTTTATTTGAATGATCAAATATTAAACTTTCTTAAGCAAGAAAATAAAATAAAGAAGTAAATTAAATTTGTTAGTACATTGGCATTGCTGATTTTTTTTTAAGTGTCAAAAATATGTCTCGAATTGTTTGCATGTAACGTGTACGTAATAAAACTTCAAAGTAAAGCAAAAACTAATTGGTATTGATATCAATCACAATCCCCAAAAACGAAGCCAAATACTTGTTCACTAAAAATGATAACTTCTACAACTGTACAGGTCATGACAAGTAATAAAGTGAATATTGAGTCCAAGTCGTCGTTCCTACGAGAATTGAATTGAGTATTGAAATTATTAGTTCTAACTTTATTTGAATGATCAAATATTAAACTTTCTTAAGCAAGAAAATAAAATAAAGAAGTAAATTAAATTTGTTAGTACATTGGCATTGCTGATTTTTTTTTTAAGTGTCAAAAATATGTCTCGAATTGTTTGCATGTAACGTGTACGTGTGATATTATTTTTGAGCATGCAAATTTATGTTTCTTGGTTGAAAAGAAAACATATGTCTGGTGGATATTTTCTTTAATGCCGAGAATTATATAGTTTTTGGATATATGTACTTATCTAGTTTGAATAGGATTTGATTGGTCATATTTAACTAGGGTATAGAATTATATCCATGATAGAATGCCTTTCCAAAGAAAGTTTGCATTGATTTGGAATACTAATAATATCTTATCTTTTTTTATATTACGAGTATGATATATATTAGCTTCCTTTTATTTCTTGACTTGTACAAGGAATTAATGACTACTCTATATATATGACTACTCTTTGTGGAAGGTAAGCATCAACCTAAGAAGCTCGACACAAGAGAAACAGACACACGACCCAAAAGTAGGTCTTTGTACTTGCAACAATACTTCAAACTTTAAGATGTGTTTGGAGTTTGGCATCCCTCCGATCAAGTTGGTAGGCGCCTAACGTATGTGCTAAATGAGCATTCTATCAAGTAGAAGGGTTTGGAATTTCAACTTTGTGTTAAGAAGTTCGAGAGATCTCTACAACTTGATATTTGTTTCGGGAGAAACGCAATAGAGATCAAGAGAATGAGTAATAGGAGTTGGCTTCATTGCATGACAAAAGGCCCAAAAAAAGGAGTTCTTTTACAATTTCTTTTTGTGTGCTTAAGTGTATTTTGTGAAATCACTTAGTCACTTTTCTCTTTACTAAACCTTCACAAGATAGTGGATTTATTGTCTCGTGGCAAGGGTGTCCGCAATTTTTCCCTTTTTGGGTTTCTGCGTTAACAACTCTAGTGTTAAATTTAATTCTACATATATACTCAAGCTAGACATACATAAGTCATATTTTATTAACACCAGAAAAACACTTTAAATAGTTAGACAAGATACATCCTGATTAAGGACTAGATAACCCAGTTTTTTGTAAAATTAAATAAATAATATATATAGCGCATAGAGGGACTAATATAATTGATACGTGTTAGGACTTACGACTTCACTTAGTCTCGCAACAATTAATCTATGTTACAGATCGAACTTCACTAAATTAATTAACTACTTCTCTCGAAGCTAGTTAATCTAATTTACTTAGGCTCTTTCACTTATCTCTAAATGAGCACATTATCAACCTTTTTAAATACATTTAGCAACAATAAATTCATGGAAGTCTCCCCAAAGTTCAGCTTATGGTGATTGTACTAACTACAATTAAATTTCTTTGTCTTGTGTCATTTAACAATTCTTATTGCATAAGCTAACCTAAGTATTCCTCACTCTTAAGTTCAACAAAAGTCTATAAATTCATTCATCAGTTGGCCAAAATGATGAAGACAAACAATTAATCAACAAGAATTCGACGTAAAAATTAATTGCATGAATAAAGCATCGAAAAACACGACTAGGATTCCAACTAGGTTACATCGTTTGTCCTAACGTAAGAAAATTAAGTACACATCATGGATGAAAAACACAAATTGAAAATTAAGAACATAACCCTGAAAATCAAGTCTTCAACAAGAAACCTTGCACCAAGCTTATCCCCTTGAATCTCGACCTTGAGCCCCGAATCTTCAATAATATTATGATTTTCTCCCTCTTTTCTATAATAATGTTTTTACGTTGTTTGTTAATCTCTAGTCTCCTCCATCTTTTTCGTGACCTCTACCCCATTATAAGAATTTTGAAAGCCCCCAAAAAGAGTCTTGTAGTCATGTCCGAGAAATACCAAAAATATAGTTCAAAACAAATTATTAAAAAAAAATCACGCATGTTGGCCGTATAACTATGAGGACTCACAGTGCAATCCATTGCAGCTGGACAGTACAAATTTTTATCTGAAATTTTATTCATTGTGGGCGCAGTGAGAAACCTTTGCAGATGCAGTAGAGGATTTTCAACTGCAATTTTTTTCTGTCTTTTGATCCCTAAACTCTTCCCTTTATCTGTTTTAGTCCTGAATCTGTTGCACACTTGGTCCGAATTCATTTGTTTCACTCCTTTTTTTTTTTGGTTGCAACCTAAAATTTAATTCACAAACACGTAAATACAGAATTTTAAATATAAAATTTAAATATGTAAATACACTTTAGAGTATTTAATTAATGTAATTTATACACCTATCACCTCCTCCAAGTCGAATTCTAACAAGAATACATTACCCTCTTGAAAACGATAGCGCAGTTAAATAGGGGATTATATGAACACTAAGAAATTAATCTTAAAAAGGGATTATGTGAACACTAAGAAATTAATCTTAAAATGAAAAAGAGGACTTAATTTGAGACATATAAAAAGGGCATAGACAATTTGTTTTTGTGAAATTGATGGAGCATCGATTTGTGAACAATCATGCTACACTTATATAATTTTTACACAATCACATTTGGTAGGATCTTTTTTTTAAGACATTACGTCAATTTTAAATAAATTCGAATTCAAATGCACACATCAATTGTGTAAAAATTTATGTAAACTTTTTATGGCTAAGTAGAATATTTGTTTGTTTGATATATTTGCACATTGAGTGGTACTAGAGATTTTTTTTTCTTTGAAAGAAAGTAATTTTTTTAAAGAATGTATAGTTTTGATTGAATTGAAAAGTTAAAAGAAATGTAGCTAGGAGTTTCATTAATGGGTAATGGTAAGATTAATATTATAAAAAGTGGAATGAGCGGGAAAGCGTTGAGGTCAAGTTTTGAGTAGACGCGTTTAAACGCACAAATGCATGATAGAGCATAGAGCGTGTCAAAACATTGAGTCTAAGTTTTGAGTACAAGGATCTCCTAGGCAAGGTTTATGCAAGTACTTTAAAACACGGAAACTATATATTAATAAAATGAAAGGTGACGCGGTATAGTTTGACCGCAATATTTCCACTCAAAATGCTTTATGTGTAGGCTTTTTAGTTATTTTGATCGTTTTTGTGATAAATAGTGCGGTCACTTCGATGTTTATCTCTTTTACTTTTTTTTTTTTAGTTTTTTGTACCTATCTAAATATTCTCTTGGTCTTTCTTTCTCTTTCATTGAAGAGTCCTCCTCCATCATGCTATTAATGAAACTGATAATGAAGGGTCCTCATTTGGTTTTGTTCCTTCAATTCGTTTTTAATTTTTTGGTATAAATATTAATAGTTATTAATTTCATTATACGTTGTCAAACTGTGACTTCATATTTATTGTTTGCGATTAATTAATCTTCTTTCATTATGATGAATATGATTTTGTAGTTTATATTATCCATAGCGACCTAATATATTCGTTAAAAAAATTATAAAAGTATATGTTACTACACAACACCATCGGCGTAACAATCATTCATTTAATTATAAAAATGATATAACACTATATGATATATGGCACCATATGATGTTATATGGCATGTATCAGTGACACGCTGTATGGTTGTGATTTCCTATACGGTGTATTTCGATGCACGCCACATAGTTATATAACATCATATGGTGCCATATCATATGATACTAGATTAGGTTAATTGCTTTTAATTTATTGTATATTATAGTTATTGTAAGATTAGATATCGATATTTATGTAGATAATTTGACAAAATATCTTCCAATAAGATCATAAAATGCAGATTTGACATTTGTACTAATGAGTCATTACTCATTCCCATACTGGAAGCTTTTAGTTCTAGTGTCGTGTCCCATTACGCAAATTGGAGAGGGCGTAAATGCATCATATTTTGAGCAGACGACTAAATACAACCTATTTTGGATGGGGCTGTTCGATACAATAAATGAAAAGTTTCTTCCATCATTCTTCTCTCTCTTTCTTAAATATTCTTTTGATAAATTCTTTTAGCTCTTTTTTTTTTTAAGTACAATTTTACAATCTGCATCACGGCATTACAAGTATATATAGATATATATTCTTTTAGAAATCAACAATACAAACCCTTATACTTGGGACTAACCTCTACGTCACAGAGTCTCAACCATGTGCCCTAAGCAAATGGCCCAAGACCTCATTAGCTCCTTTTTTTCCCCCTAACTAGTAAATTTATTCATTAATAGAATCATCCATGTCGTACAAAAGTAATGACTATGAAATGAGGAGCTTCTTCCCAATACATAGACTTATTGCAATAAAGAGAGTGTCTAGCTAGTTTTTGAGCCACTGAGTTTCATTGACGATTCGCCCACACAACTTAGTAGCTTCTGTTTCTCTTAATAATATCCTTGCATTCGTTCACAATACTACCCAATTCAGAATAATCTTTTCTATCCGAGTTTAAGATGTCCGCTACAACCTCGGCATCAACCTCAAACGTAACTTGTCTTTGGCAACGAAAACCTTGTTGTCGAAAGCGTCCAAGTCTCAAGCATGTTGGGTATGTATGTATATCACCGGCTTTAGTGAACTTATTTGAACAGAATTTCCAAAATCCATTTTTTTTTTAACTTTTTTCTTTTCCTTTGTAGAGTACCATTATAACTGGAAGAGAAAAGAACCAATTGACCAAGGGTATGAGAAGTCCACTCACGTGCATCAGATCACATGGGCGTTGGCCAAAGTTGATTTTAATTAATTAATTAAACTTGATTCTCGAAAATAAGTGGACCCTTAGGCGGGTTTTTAGAACGTTACTTGGAATACAATCAATCATTATCCAAAACTACAATACAAATAACAACAACAATAATTGTAGTAGTAGTAAAACGTCATGGTAGAGACAATTTCATTCTTCTCCTATGAAACAAAATTGTAAGGACCAGAATCCATACTAGTTAAGTGCAAGGTAATCTCACTCAAAGTAGACTTGCCCGGAGCCAAGTCGAAGTCATCTTGAATACTTTGAACTACTTCTAGAGAATTTGATTCAACTTTGAGGCCAAGCCTAATATTTTGATTGACTAAATTATTGAAATTTCTAAGACCATATTTCAGTCTATAAATAAATAAAAAACTGCAGCAAAAAATCCTTAAACCAAGGAGAACAAATCATTTTTTTCTTTAATTTGAATTACACTCAAAATACCACATTGAAAATAAATTCGAAACTCAAAGCTAAAACTAAAACAAGACTAAAACGTGCCCTTATCTTGTTATGTCTCAATTATTGTGCTGATTGATTCGCTTTTAACAACATTTAGTTAAATGGATAATCAAGTTACCTCAAAAATAGATAGTATTTGTCACCAAAATTTGGTAGGTTAAACTAATAAACTATTCAATCTTATCGTATCTAAGGCAATAAACATACAACATGTGCACTTAAATGTTCGCATTGTTTCATAATATCTTGTGATAATTTTTTTGTCTCTTTTGAAGTGATACAGAAACATACCATAATTGCAATACTGCCCCTTAATCTTCTGCACCAGAAGAAAATGAAAAATTCTAGAGGGACATGAAAATGGGACATTATTAGGTGAAATTCTTGTGGCACACTTATATTGGATAATGAAAAAGAAGTCATGAATCATCACCTAATGAATGTGTGTCATCTAAGAATGTCACTTAATAATATCCCCTTTTCATGTCCCCTAGAATTGCTCGAAGAAAATTACTATATCGGCACCAACCCGTGACATATCTTTTGGATTTTTATCATAGTAGTCCCCGTTTCTTTTCTTTTCCATTTTTTCTTTTTGGGTAATTTGCAATAAAGGAGCTCAACATTTGTAAATTGTAATCACTTATACCTTTGTCTCTAACCATTAAATCTAGACCAGGAGACCCCAACCTTTTGAAAATTAGCGTGATTCATAAGTGTATAATTTTTTCATTGAATCCTTATGCTATATCTGGAAACCAATTAAATTCTATGTTATTATAATTGAAATAAATTTTTTTAGAGAATAATTGAATTAAATTTTATATTCGTGTCATATAAGAGTATAGATAAGTGATACATACACATAAAAGATTAGGACTCGTGCATAAAGAAAGTATTTCCATTAAGTTTCGAGGATTTATTTTGTCATTGTGCATATATTCAATTATTTGTGCTCTCATATGATGTGAATTTAGAATAGGATATGATTCAATTGGTTGCCGAACATAACCTAAGCTTTTAATTAAAAAAAATATATGCATTTGAATGAATCACAAGATCCAAATTTTCAAAGATTGGGGGCCTCCTAGTTCACATTTAAAGGTTATTGATGAAAGTGCAAATTATTACAAAGGTTGAGGAACTTTATTGCAAATCACCTTTGTTTCTTTCTGTCTATGTTGCCCGCAATCTTTCATTGATTCATTGATTTGATCTCTATTAGCGATTTACATCTATTTTTCTACTAACTTCTCTCTAGAAAGATAGGGAAAATTTTTCATGTAGTCTCCAATTTCCGTAAAATGTAGCAATTTGATCCCTTTGTGGTGGAATAGTGACAATGGGTCGTGTGGTTTGAAGTGATCAGTGGGGGAAGTGATAGCAAAGGGGGAGGAAGAAGACGAATCTGCTAAAAATCTAAAAAGTATAGAGAACAAAACTCAAAACGTACCTATCTTTCATTTGTATTTGCGTGATACACTTGAATACTTATTCTTATTTTTAATTTGAGAGACGTGACAATCTAACGAAATTTCTTTTAATTGTATAACTATATAGTAAAAAGTTGATCGATATTTCTTGCTTCTCAAAAGTTAAGAACCAACTTACTATTAGAGCAATAGATCAAGCTAAAATGCATCAATCACTAAAGTGATGATAAAAAATCATACCAAACATCCACTTGTCATCAACGCACTATTCTTACATAATTGGAATGAATTCAGAATTGCACTAGCCACAAGTTTGGCGAAAAGATAACACAAAAGAAGAACGTAAACTAAAAGGCACTTGCATGAGTTGCCAAAAATTGTTCAAATGCCTAAGAATCACTCTCTCTAAATAAGAAATCTCATTGCAAATATTCATACACCGCTATAGCTTTATTACTCCAATGTTTTGTCACTTTCTTTTCGGCTTTATTTGACAATATCAACTTTACCTTATGTCTTAGCAAATTTATTTCAACAACAAAATTTTGAAAATATCTTTAGGAAAATCTTATAAGTTAGGTCCAATTAATGATCGATCCTTAAAGAACTATGAATTCATTATCATCTAATTAATGAATTCTTTACAGTATATGGAACTATAGAGTTATTTATTATTTTTATTTTTGACAGGAAATGATCTTTATTAACTCAAAAATCATTTTACTTCCAAAAACTCAAGTCATGTTGAGTATAGTAGATTTTTCTCAAACCAAGTACAATTGGAACGAGTAGATAATGAATAGCTGGCAATTGCACGTGGACAACACCATTCGTCCTGTGGCGAATGAAGTTACAAGGTCTACAATCCATGTATGTAGAAAGCGATATAGTCTTGCTGAGAACAGATGAATTGGGAATCGTGTTCCAAGCTCTCTCAGCCAGTATATTTCAGCTTATTTGGATATTATTTTGTTGGAGAATTCCAATCCGTCGAGCAAAGCCATTAACTCAAAAACTTCAACAGGTAAATTTCCTACAGCTAAAGCCGTATAAACTCCTTCTATTGCACTAGCATCATCCCGTATCACCACCCTAAACGCATATTGCCTATCTTTCTATTTTACTGCAGCATCTAAGTTTAATTTAATGTGCTTAACTAGCAAAGCTCTCCATCTTACTTCGCTAAGCGCGCAGCCACCATGATTTGATTTTGAACCTAGCTAGGATCCTCGGCTCTCTCCTTTGCGTTCCATGCAAAGATTTACTTCGTTCATGCCATATGAACCATGCAAGAATATAATAATTATCTCAATATGAAATTAGGACCATTAAATATAAATGTGGTTTTTCAATTAGTCAGGAGTACCATAAATTATTTCAATGAGAGCATTTCATTTCGCTAATATTTTGATGTTAAATGAAACATGCATGCTATTTTTCTATTTTATTATAATTATATAAGGAAAATAGAAATAGAAACCCATGTGATACTTCTATTCTCAAAAATTTTAACCCAACGTAGTGTTAGCACATAAAGTTAAAAAAATAATAATAAAATAAAATAAAATTCTAGTGTCAACCACGGTACTTTATTAGCACTACTAGTTGCCTTACTTATAGTAAACTGGTAAAAAATAGATAGCTAGCCCTCTTATTTGTGAGTGGCAATGATTTGAACTTGCCTCCATTTTCGGAATTGTTTCAAACTCAATGAAGAAATGAGATATTAATCACGTTCTTAAGTTTTAACGATAACTTATTGGCGCCTATTAATAACATTTTATTTAATTTTTTTTTTGAATCTATCCAAAGACTCGTAATTAAAAAGTACAAAAGTTTTAAAAATACATAAACAACGACGAAATATATGTCAAATTAAAGCTTCGAGTTCTAACTTTTTCAAGTTAGTCGACTTAGCGAAGTCAAATATCAAAGCGTGTAACTTGGCGAGGCCAAAGTGGCCTAACAAACGTGTAACACAACGCAATAATGGTATATTATAGTCTATATGATATATCTCAACTTTTGGGAGGTAGCAAACAGACCGTGGGAGAATCTTTTTTTTTTTTTAAAAGACGAGTCAGACAAGAGAGTCGACTCGGAGGGAAGCACGACAAAGGGGACAGCTGGACTGAGTCGCGAGCCACTTATCAACACATTCCAAGTGAAACCCATGCTCACATTGGGGCAACACTCTGACTTTATCTCCCTCGTCAAAAATCCCGAGGCAGATACAGCACTCACCTTCACTCGACTTCCCACTCCACAACACAATCGGTAGGTTCTTTATCGCCGCCGGATCCAGACCCTGCGGCGTCGGGGGCGGCGTGTGGGCGGATGAGATATTAGCCTGCGGCGGCGTAGCGGGGCGGAGGCGGCAGACCCGTCTTGCGTAGAGGAAGGCGAAGATGACTAAGATGATGATTGCGAAGAGGACGACCATGAAGAAGAGGGTACGGCCGCGGATTTGGAAGTTGCTGTCGTCGAACTCGGCGTAGTGCCAGTGGAATGACGACGAGGGTTCTTGCGGGGATGACATGTTATATTGCGGCGGAGAATGGGGAAGAGATTATCAGAAACTTTTGGGGAATTTGGGACTTGAGTAGTTCAGTGCAATGGAGGCATGGTTTCCATAATAGTGAGAAGAGAAGGGGAGACGGAGAGTCATATTTTTAGGAGCATTGACGCGTGATGGAGGAGATGTACAGCATGCGTGTTGTTTGGTTCGTTCATGACTTGATGTTGTAATAATTCCCCCTCCCGGCTCCCTCTCTCAATTATTATATATATTGTTGGAAAAGTAAATTTTCCAAATTTCATTCTAATTTGTCTAAATTAATAGTTACTATTTTATTTTTTATTATCTATTATTACACAGGATTGTGGATTGCAGGAGATGAAAATAGAACTGGGTCGAGGGTGTAGAAAATTCACTCAAATACTGTCAAACATGAGTCTTGACATTAGATAATGCTTCCTTTGGTCTAAATATATGGCTCACTTTTTTCGGGTTATCCCAAATGAATCATACTATGTTATTTGGAGAAATGAGAAAACAATAATATTGACAAAAGAGATTTGAAATTACCTTATTCTGATTTGTGCAAACCTCCACGCGAGAGAGTAAACATCAACTAGGGATAATCTAGATAAATTTATACATCTTTTGTCACAATTTTTGTCAGCCTTTTAGGTCAAATTGAATTATTCATCCCTAATGTATGGCCATCTTATCATATTGCAAAGACTGATTTACATTACTTTATTATGAATTTACCTTCTATTTAATCTTTAATTATAATTATTAATTTTGAATTCTATTTTATTTTATACATATAGGGTAAATTAAGAATAGAGATTACAAAATGTGTCTTTCCAATATAATTCTTAATCCTTGTGAATACGGTTCGGTTCTAATGGCTTTTGATTTATTTTTAAACTACACCTTTGGATTCGATCTGGAAAATTGAAAACCAAATCAAACAATGTAATCTTTCAAACCAAACAAAACTTACTTGTTTAGTTCGGTTATGTGACACTCTCCATATGGGGGGCTAGGCGATAGGCCTAATAATATCAAACCTCTAGCCCGAATAGTCTGTGAGCCCAATGATTAATATAAAAAGTCCATTAGTCTAGTTAACTTTCTCCAAATAAATGGGCTAGAACCACTTAGGCCCAAGGATCCAATTCAAGTTTAATTAAAGGTATCTTACTATACTTTTAACTCTCCTAGTATATATTCATGTATTTATATTAGTTTAAATTTATTAAATCAATGAATGTCTCAAATCAGTTTTTATGCCTCTCCCAAAGGGTTGTGGTGTAATGTGAATGACATTTAATGATATTTTGGATCTATTGTCTCATTTACCAAAGGAAACTAAAGAGGTTAAACCTCTACCATCCTCTAGGAGGTATATATACCTACGGCCAGACCTTAGGCAAGGCCCAAGAGGTCACGGCTTAGGGCCCAAGATTTTGGAAAAATTGGGGGACCCAAATTTGAAAAGGATGTTTTATATGTATAATCTGGCGAATGACATTGTTATGATTGACTAAGTAGTGTAGTTGACAGGCGCCTTTGGAAGGTTTCCTTCCTTCCATGGTTAGAATCTTCTTGTGTGTTCTTTCTCTTTAATTTTTCATTAAAATCCTTTTCTTTAGTTTTTTATTAAAAATTATTTTTAGTTTATATATAAGATTAATTTATTTTCTTAGTTTGTTTTCTCAATTAAATTTAATAAATGTTGCAACATATCTTAACAAAAATTCTATTTCATATGTTTAGTTTTTGTTTTTTTTTTATTTTTATGATTTCTAATTTTTGTGATTAAATGTTTTATTAGCATTATGGTCCAAAATATTTTTGTTTTCCTTTAAAAAACTATTTTTCTTGTTCTTTTAATTAAAAATCTTGGTGTTTCGAAATGTTATCCATATATTTGCGAGTAAAAAATTAATATATCAATAACAAATGAATAATTCTTTTTCTAAATATGTTTTTATTTGATTAATATAATTATTTTGCTTAAAAGAAATGTACCTATTTTGAGTATTTTTTTTATTTCTTTTCATGAAAAACAAAATTTTCCATTAAAGAAAAAGTAAATAAAATTTGAATATACACATACACACTACAATTTAGAGGCCTATTTTTTTTTATTTTTTTGACTCATAGCCCCAAAATCTCATGTATGGCACTATATATACCCTCCTATAGACAGATTCAAGTTTTTAATTTAACATGCATGACCAACAACCAAATTAGATTATCCATTAAAACATAGAGTCCATTCCATACATCATAGGGCAGTTTCAAACAAGTCCAAAAGTGACCATTGCACATGGAGTTAGCCATTACATCAAAAGTAGCACATAAGTTAGGCAAAAGACTACCAATGTTGTCACGCCCCCAAATCTTATTACCTTATTTTCCCATAATATCAATAGTGGAAGCATTTAAATATATATCTCAATTCAAAATCGAGTGTGAGACTTTATAAATACAATTCAAACACTATTATGTTTAATATCATTTTACAATAACTCTTGCAGCTACCCACAACGAAACCTCGGCCACATACCGAAATCTCGATCACATACATGTATTTTCTCCATCCTTGAGACTATCTGGCCATAAAGCTTTTAATTCAGTACCTACAAGGTTATAAAAGGGAAAGGAAGGGATGAGTACAACGTATTCAGTGAATAACGACATATATTGTCTCATGACGGAATGAACGAAGGCCATAATACTACAAGGAAGCCAATCATAAGCACAAGTTAGGCTACAACTAGTTTAGCCCCTACCCATAAGCATAATAAACAAAGATTCAATAACAATTCAAAATGGCCAAAACCACATATCAGACCACATATCAAGGCCATAGTATCACAAAGCAAAGCAAACGGGTAAACAGCGCCACTAGCGATGCCCAAGAACAATAACAATGGTTTATCCAAAGTAATGGTACACCGTCAATAATCAAATGCCAAAGCAATAGAAGCATGAGAAGCAATTACGCACAATCAAATATTGAATAGCAAAGAGAGTTATGAAAGATAAGAGCTTTGAAGAGAGTGAGTCAAGGCACACATTACTCGCCTTCAAATATTCCTTGAATAAGGCTTCCAAATAAACTCTCCAAAGAAAGCAACTTATGTATATTAGAAGGATAGTCTTGAAGACATTATTTACTTTGTATGGGGTGAGAAGGAGAGAGATAAAAGAAAGGTATAGTCGATAAGGGAGGAAGATGGCTTTGAGGAAGTCTTGTGAAATTCCCCACCCTACACCTTCTATTTATATTTGACAAATTTTATTGTTTTTAATGAAGATTTGAGTTTCCCCAATCACGTCGCGACAAGTGGCTAAATGTGGCATTGTACATTTGGCTACAATTTGCTTGAGCAGTCCTTATATTTTGTGTCGCCTTGTAATTTAGTCACTGAACTTCGATTTATATTGACCAAGAACTATAACCTTTCTTTGACTTCAATTGAGTAACAATTTTTTTTCTTTTAATACAATTCAAGTATTTATTTCATCGTTGTCACAATGACGGCCACGTAGCTTAATTAAAGGTTAAATTTTCACGAGATGTTACAAATATGATCTAGATCCGCTTTATTTTTTACTCAACGCTCAACAGAGGTGATGATCAAGAGAATTTTGGAGATGGAAGCCAAAGTGAATATTTTGATAGCTTTTGGAATCAAATTACACTAATTTTGAAGAAAATGGATTTGTTCAAAGTTTGAGGACTGAAAAATCAACAAGTTTCGAACAATGGAAGGATGAGGCAGAGGAAAAGATAATTAGTGGGATTGAAGTTGAGAACCAATTTGGCAGGAAATTTGGTTAGAGGCTAAATTACGCAAGTAACAAACTTTGGGGGTTAAAACAAAATTCTATTGAAAGAACCAGGACCTCAGTGACCATTTTTGGATTGCACTGAAAGGTTCTTGTATGAGGCCGTATCCTTGTCCCTTGTGCCTGCACGAGCTGTGACCAGAAAACCAGTATTAGCTGCCATTTTGTTGTGGCTACCCTTGTGGCCGCAAAAACCACCCGTCTCTTTCCTTGCCAACGCAACACTTCAACCTTGCTCCCTCACAGTTGGCGAGAATTCTTCACGGGTTTCCTTTTTTTCAAAATTCAAATTTTAGACCTACCTTTTTTTTTTCTATTGTAATTTCATTGATTCTTAAATCTCTAGCACTATAAATATAAGACGTTAACCCTTGTATTAAAGAGCATTGATCTTGTATTTCTCTTGCACGAAAATTCCCACTTTGGAGATTATTTCTCCTCCAATTCTTGTGTTTGTTTAAAGTGTTGTTAGGACATCACAACCACTTCAAGGGTGAATCACTGCATGTGTTTTGTCTTATATCTTCTGGGTTTGATCTCTTTGAGGGTTAAGGTTTATTATACCTCAGTTTACTTTGAGTTGGTTTCTTGAATCTAAGATAAATCCTATCTACATTTTACCAATTTTTAGCTTTTTTGGGTGACTCCATCTAATTGTGGGAATCGGCAGTCAATATATTGACGGGATCCTCATCAATTACATAACCAAATCCACATAAGACTAGTTAAAACACCATGTGGACTTATCTAAGGTAAAGTCATCCATGTAAAGATGAGCTCTCGAGTTGTTACACAACAGTCACACATAATAGTGAGCACCAACATAATTGTAAAGGCCACGATGTAACGACTCATTCCTTAAAAATGTAGCATAGTATTTCACTTGGCATAGTAGAATAGAATTATTTACCCCAATTAAATCGGCACTATTCAGTGTATCTCAGTCAGATCTTCCTTGAAACTTTTAATGGTCCACATTGTGGGCATATAAATATACAATACAAAGTAACTATGTGAGCCATAAAGATTCAGTAAACATGATAAGATGCATAGCTTGTTCATGATATCTAACAAATGAATTGATGCTCCCACACACAATCAACCAGTCATACAGGCCTCGTGTCCCATGTATAAAGCACTACACGAGCTCGTCATAAATAAGGCATATCAATATATATAGCGTGCACATGCCTTGTTACTAAGGACTTACCATGTCTTGACCATCGCCAAAGACTTATCAATATCAAGAGACAAGGTCTGGCAGATCGGAAGAGCGTCGTGTAGG